>RJWM01011680.1:0-58909 GCA_004363535.1 Dasyprocta punctata | reverse complement strand
TTTTTTTTTTTTTTTTTTTTTTTTTTTTTGCGGCACTGGGAATTGAACTCACAACCTTGTGCTTGCCAGGGCACGCGCTTAAGCCACTGAGCCAAACTCCCCAGCCCTGGTTTTTTGAGGCAGGGTCGCACTATGTAGCTCAGGCCGGCCTTGCGCTTGTGTTGTAGCCCAAGCCGGCCTTGAACTCACAACGCTCCACCTACCTCAGCCTCCCGAGTGCTGGGATTAAAGGCGTGCGCCACCATGCCCGGCTACTTTTTAACTTTGAAAGCTACTATTAAATCTGTTGATGCATCATAGTGTCTTTAAACGTGAACAAGTAGAATATTTTACAAATGATTTTTCCCAGTCTTTCTTGCCAGTTATTTAGCTTTGCCATGAAAAAATTATTACCATTGTTTCTATGTGGTATATTGTTTCTTCTCTTTCCTTCCCTTCCTTTCCTCTCCCCGCCTCCCCTCCCCTCCTCTCCTAACCCTCCCCTGCTTACTGTTCCCTTCCCTTCATTTTTTGCAGTGCTGGGGTTCCAATCAGGGCCTTGTATATACTTGGCAAGTGTATTTATTTTTGTGGTGGGTCTTACTATGTTGTCCAGGCTGGCCCGAAACCCCTGGGCTCAAGCAATCCTCCTACCTCAACCTCTCCCAAGTAGCTGGGACTACAGATGTGTGCCACCAGCCCTGCTTTTACTATGTACCATTTATGTTGGTTCTTTTTCTGAGGAAAAGCATCTTTTAATGTTGGGTTTTACAAGGTGCTTCTGAAACGTGTGTACCTTTGAGCATTCATATTGTATAGCCTGCCTAGTTTAGAGAATAACTTCTCTAAAGTAGATTGTGTTACATGTATTTTACATTCTGTTGAAATTCTTTTGATTATTGTAGATTGTAATTAAGCCAAGTTCCTTGAGCAGGATGAAGACTGTCTTTACACAAGAAATTTTTACTGAGCAGGTAAGTTATTTTATGTTTTTAAAGTATTTATTTAACCTTATCTTCCAGTGTTTTGGGGGAGAAAACTTACATATATCACCTTAATAATATGGTCCTTGTTCATTCCACTTCAATTTCTTTCTTTCTTTTTTTTTTTTGTGGCACCGGGCTTCGAACTCACAACTGAACAAACTCCCGGCTCCCTGGGTTTTTTGAAGCAGGGTCGCACTATGTAGCTCAGGCCGGCCTTGCGCTCAAGTTGTAGCCCAAGCCAGCCTCAAACTCACAATGCTCCTCCTACCTCAGCCTCCTGAGTGCTGGGATTAAAGGCATCCATTTCAATTTCTAATGATGTTTTATTTCATATTTGAAATTTCTATGAAGAATTTTAAAGCAACTCATTGTATAACAAAGTATGTTTTAAATTTATGTAGTTTTGGAGACTTTGAGTCAATATTATTCCTATATTTACATGGTTTTTTTTGGCCTCAATACTTTTGTCTATGGATAAACTTAAGAATATTAGAATATTTTTCAGTGGAGTTTATTCTAAAATTTAAAATTAATTCTCAGATGTACTTATCAATTTAAATCTTAAAATATAAAATATATATGTCTGAAAGATGAGATTTTTTTAAATACTTACAGGCCCATAGTTGTTGCTTCTTTTATGTGATTAATATCCTTAGCCCTATGCCAAACACTTCCCCTCCTTTCACACACATACACATATATACTTGCACGTAACTGATGGTCACATCAAGAATGCGGGAGACTTTTGTTTATGTCACTGAATTTGAGCCAATTGGAACACAACTCTGGGAGGGTCTTTGAAAGACAAGTAGAGGTTGATACATAACACATTGAGAAAAACAATAGCTGTTTATGTGGTGCTTTAGAATTCACATAATTGTTTTCAAAAATATTTTTCCCATTATGATAACCCTTTGAGTTAGATGACATAGTCTCCCATTTTGTAGATGCAAAAATGGATTGAATCATTTATAGAATTTGCTTATTTATAAAGTGATTTCTCTAACAGCACTGAGTCCAGATCATATGATTCTAAATAATATATATGTATATTTTTAACTTTTTTTGGTATATTTTTACCTTATCATACCACTGTTTACATATTTGTGTTTTAAACTAAAAAATTAGAGAATTTTATGTATTCCTTAAATGTATGCTTGCTCATTATTTAAAAATAATTTAAGGATATGATTACTAAGTACTACACAATAAGTGTTGATAATCTGCCTTTTCTCTTTCAAAATAATTTTGTATTTGGTTCTGTCATATGTATTCATATTATTTTTACATTTTAGGTTGTCACAGCTCATGCAGTTCGGGTCCCTGTCACCAGCAACCTGAGTGCCAACATAACTGGGTTTTTGCCTATTCATTGTATTTACCAGCTTCTCAGGAGTCGTTCCTTTACCAAGCACAAAGTGTCAATTAAAGTATGACTTCATATTTGTTTTTCAAACTACAACCTAAGTTAATATTTTCTCCCTAGGTAGTTTTGTTTTAGTTTGTAGGCCTTTACTGTGGGCTTTGTGTATCAAATGTGTGTGGCATTTAGCTAAGTTACTAGTCATTCATACAGGTTGAGTTATTAGGAACTCAGTTTCAGAGTTTTTAAAAATATCACTGTTATTTTAAAAATGTGAAACTAAAACTTTTCCATTTAAATTTTTAGTAATAGCATGTGGTTATTATTAACACTGTCATTAACAACTAGGAAGAAGTGACCATTTTCTAAATTTTAGTTGTGTCCACCAAATTGGGAGAGTTGCTGGTCAGCCATGACCACTATTTGCAAGTTTATTGCAAGGCCATCCAACACCTGATTTGTACATATAAAATGTTTCAGTGTGGTATATTTGGCTATAGAAAAGGCTAAAACCCAGGAGGTAAATAAATCTTTTTGAATCATTTATAGAGTTTGCTCATTTATAAAGAACAATGAATAGTATATGCATGATATATTGTTTTACTTGCCCTTGTTTTTTATGATTTAATGAAGTTATTTTGCAGCTAGATTGCATTTTACGTTTTTACTATCAAAAAGTGCTGGGTGTGATGGCACATGCCTATAATCCCAGTACTTGAGAGGCTGAGGCAGGAGGATTACCATGAGTTCGAGACCAACCTGGGCTACCTAGTGAGTTCAAGGCCAGGCTGAACTACATAGCAAGACCTTGTCTCAAAAAACCAAACAAACCAAACCAAACAACTCAGTAAACCAGCTAGGAATTAAGAATCCAAATATAGTATATACCCCAACATTTCTATGTGTTTTTTCTAAGATAGTTAAGTGGTATTGTCATATAAGTGCTGATTATAGTTACTTTCTTAATATGCCTTGAAGAGAGATCTCTTTCCCTGAACTCTTCTGCTGTGAGGTCTTCCATGACAGCAAATGTGATACTGTAGATGTATATTTAACAGGGACTGAAAAGGTTTTCCTTGCTATTTTAAAAATATTTAAACCCAGAACTAGACTTCTCATCTTTTTTTTTTTTTTTTTTGCGGCACCGGGGATTGAACTCACAACCTCGCACCTGCCAGGGCAGGCACTTAAGGCACTGAGCCAAACTCCCAGCCCTTAGACTTCTCATCTTATTTGGTTGATCTTTCACTGGACAGTATTCTTATTTAGAATATAAAAGTAATTTATATTTTTGTATCAAAGAAAATCATGAAACTCAATAATATATTTGGGACTGCCAAAAGTTAATACTGAGTTTCACTGATTCCTAAATCATGTAAAACTGCATGTAATTCTATAATTTTGCTTGCTTTTTCTTAATGCCACAATTGATTCAGTGCCTGTCACTTCTTTCAGGATTGGATTTATCGACAGCTGTGTGAAACCTCCACTCCACTCCATCCTCAATTACTTCCTCTGATTGATGTGTACATAAATTCTATACTTACTCCTGCATCTAAATCTAACCCAGAAGCCACAAATCAGCCAGTCACAGAACAGGAGATACTCAATATTTTCCAAGAAGTCATTGGGGTAAAGTAGTGGTTCTCTTACATTTATTAGCTGATTTTCCTTTTCCTTTATTTTGGCTCCATATTTTTTTCCTTCATAAGACTTCTAGGTGATTCTGAATTTTAAATAATATTGTCAATAGATCATCTGTAAAAATTAAATAATGGTATTAGTTACAAGTAGTTTGTCAAACAAGCATTCTTTGAGGAATATTCTTATTTTTTTTTTTTTTTTGGTTGCACCAGGGATCGAACTCAGAACCTTGTGCTGTCCAGGCAGGTGCTTGAGCCACTGAGCCAAACTTACGGCCCTAGTTTTTTGAAACAGGGTTGCACTACGTAGCTCACGTTGGCCTTGTGCTTGCGTTGTAGCCCAAGCCGGCCTCGAACTCACAATGCTCTTCCTACCTCAGCCTCCCAAGTGCTGGGATTAAAGGCGGGTGCCACCATGCCTGGCTTCTTTGAGGAATATTCTTAAAAATTTCATTTTAAACCTGGGAGTAGGGGTGCATGCCTGTGATCGCAGCACCCAGGAGGCTGAGGCAGGAGAATCACTACAAGTTCAAGGCCAGCCTGGGCTACATAGTGAGATTAAAGACCAGACTGAGCTACATAGTAAGTCCCTGTCTCAAAAAACCAAAACCAGAACAACAACAAAAAAGTTTCATTTTAAAGTATAAAAGGTACCTTGAAGATTGTGTATTTATTAAAGGTAGGACTGTGGCATTTTAACACATTCAGTATAGTACTGCTTAATTTCCTAGGAATCCAAATACATGTAGATTCCTTAATTGAAAACTTTATGTGTATTTTTTCCTCGTGTGTTAAAAGGGAAAAAGTTGGATTTTTATGAATACAGTTAAGCCAGGCATGGTGGCACATGCCTGTAATCCCAGCACTTGGGAGGCTGAGGCAGGAGAATCGTTGTGAGTTTGAGACCAGCCTGGGCTACAAAGTGAGTTTAAGGCCAGCCTGAACTGCATAGTGAGACCCTGTCTCAAAAAAGACGAAAAAAAACAAACAAAAAAAAAAACAAAAAAAAAGAAGCAGTTAAATATTCAATATCTTTTTTTATACTTGTTTCTTTAGGGGAATTTCACATAATAGTTTAGATTCCTGTAAGCCTTTGCAAGATAGTCTGATAGGAATGCCGTTGAGACTAGTAGCTGAAGGTTTTTGTTTTGGTCTTGTTTTAAAAGGGATGGGTAAGTATATTGCGTTTCATGCCTTCTCAATGTCACTTAGAATTCGTATTGTTTTCTTGAGTTTAATGTGAAGACAGCACCATTTCTCCCGGTTTAGCTGAGCTGGGGAGCAGCAGCACCAGGCAGGCTATTTTGATACTTCACTGTTAAAGGAGAAAGCACTCATGCAGTTAGTAGTGTGTTGAAGTTTGTGTTATCACCTCCAGGGTGACAGCGTCCGCCTTAATCAGCATTTCAGTATCACGGCGCAGCTTTTGGTGCTCTACTACATCCTGTCTTATGAGGAGGCTCTTCTAGCAAACACGAAGACTTTAGGTAAGTTGTACCTAGGCAAGTTGGCTGTACTGGCTCATTTCATTTGCTCATATTTCATTACTTTAAGAGCTACAGTCTGATAAAATATGGCCAAGTGTTTTAATGAGTTCCAGCATCTCTGATCTGTGCAGTGAACACACTTTTTACTCGGTGCCGAAGTACGTGCATGTGCCTGCACATAACCAGCCCTATGGCTCAGTCCACCTCTTTTTTTTTTTTTTTTTGCAGCACCGGGAATTAAGCTCACAACCTCGCGCCTGCCAGGGCAGGCGCTTAAGGCACTGAGCCAAACTCCTGGCCCTGGTTTTTTGAGGCAGGGTCGCACTATGTAGCTCAGGCTGGCCTTGCGCTCAAGTTGTAGCCCAAGCCAGCCTCCAACCCACAACGCTCCGCCTACCTCAGCGTCCCGAGTGCTGGGATTCAGTCCACCTCTTAACAGGCTAAATGAGTAGGCCACTGAGCCAGGCGCAGCAGCCAGACCCGCTCGCCCAGCTACTCGGGAGACTGAGGGAGGCAGATCCTAAGTTACTGGCTGGCCTGGGCCATTGAGCCAAGATCCTGTCTCAAATGAAAAGATAAAAGGAGTGAGGATCTATGTCAAATGATGTTGGTTAGGGCAACTAAACTTAGGACTGGGGCTCAGTGATGACTATTTAGGACTTGCTGGAGGTCATTTGACCAGTGCTGTTTTGCTGGTGGAAAGCTAATTGTAATGAAAGCCAAATTGTAATGAATTCAAAAGAATAGAGCAGATGTACTGCGAATCAGGAGGCTGGGCTGCACTTCTGAGGAGTTGGAAAGAAGAGGAATGATGTGATAACTAGAATGGAAAATGAGATCAAGAAAGGTTTTTTTGTTTTAAGATGAAAAAGATAAGAGAATGTTGGAAATAATCTGGTGGAAAGCAATGGATGGCTGAAGTAGAACGATCCCTGGAGTGCTGTCCTTGATAGGAGGGAGGAGATGGGATATAGAAGACAAACAGAGGAATTCGCCTTTTCTTGAAGTTCTCCCCTGGTTAAGAGATTTTTTTCTAAGTTTCTCATCTCCAAGGGGAATAAATAACAACTGCAGACTGTGTCACCACTTTCAGGGAACTTTCTTTGTCTGAGGCCAGAAAAGGTTATTATTCTGCCTCTCATTTATTCCTGCCTGTGAAATTATGTTGTGATGTTAGAACCTGGCTAAGTGTTCTGTGGTGGGGTTTTGGTTGTTGTCCTGTGGTTTTGACCTTTAAAATAAATAGGTATTTGCAGGAACTCAGGGAATTCTGAAATTTGAGATAGAGCCAAGTATTGGAATATCATAGTCTTAAAAATGTATAGGGCCGGGAATTTGGCCTAGTGACTTAAGCGCCTGTCTGACAGGGACGAGGTTGTGAGTTCAATCCCCGGTGCCGCAAAAAAAAAAAAAAAAAAAAAAAAGAAAAAAGGTATGTGTATTCACTTTCAGTGTTTTTAGGACCTTGCGCCTGCCAGGTACTTATGCTGCTAAGCTATGTCCTCCCCCCTCACTTCCAGTGTTTAGAAATATTTGTAATATAGATACTAATTTTAGTTAAATACTCATTTGACTAGTATTTATTTACTTATTTACTATATGTATATTTATTTGTGTTGCTGGGGATTGATAATCCAGGACCTTTGCACTGAGCTACATTCCCAGACCTTTTTTATTTTTTATTTTGAGACAGGATCTTGCTAAGTTGCTAAATTGGTCAGGCTGGGCTTGAACTTGTGATCCTCCTGTCTCAGCCTCGCAGGATGCTAGCATTACAGGTGTGTGCCATCATGCCTGACTGGTTAGTATTTATTTTAAAAAATTTCCATTCCTCAATATCTGGACGTAAGCCCAGGAGTGCTTTACCACTGAGCTATATCTCCATCCCTTTTGATTTTTTGTTTTGAGCCAGGATCAACCTAAATTGCCCAGCCTGGCTTGGAATTTGCAGTCCTGTCTCAGTCTCCTGAGTAGGTTGGATTTAGGATACAACTCCTGCCTGGCTATTTTAAAACGTCTTTTAATTGACATGTAAAAATTTCAGAAATTTATAGGGTACCATTAATTATTGATTCAAAGTAGTATGTCTAAAAAATATATCCCTGTATATATTAATCAATTAAAATATGAATACATTTCAAGTTTTTATATTTAAAAAATTGATTCCTGGCTGGGTATGGTGGCGCACGCCTTTAATCCCAGCACTCGGGAGGCTGAGGTAGGAGGAGCATTGTAAGTTCGAGGCTGGCCTGGGCTACAACGCGAGTGCAAGGCCGGCCTGAGCTACATAGTGCGACCCTGCCTCAAAAAACTAGGGCTGGGAGTTTGACTCAGTGGCTTAAGTGCCTGTCTGGCAGGTGTGAGGTTGTGAGTTTGATCCCCAGTGCCACAAAGAAAAAAAAAATGGATTCCTATTTAATCCATCTGAAGATTTTATTATTAGGTAAAACAGCTTATTTTCAGATACTTTTGAAGGTTAAAAACAATAATCATCAATATAAAGAGCTATTTATCTGTTCTTAAAGCAGCCAGTAGTATCCTAAACACAGTCTTTTTTTTTTTGCGGCACTGGGGATTGAACTCACAACCTTGCGCCTGCCAGGGCAGGCACTTAAGCCGCTGAGCCAAACTCCCCAGCCCTGGTTTTTTGAGGCAGGGTCGCACTATGTAGCTCAGGCCGGCCTTGCACTCGCGTTGTAGCCCAAGCCGGCCTCGAACTCACAACGCTCCACCTACCTCAGCCTCCCAAGTGCTGGGATTAAAGGCGTGCGCCACTACGCCCGGCTCCTAAGCACAGTCTTATTCATCAGTAACTTTAAAAACATTACTAGGGCCGGGGATATGGCTCAGTCGTGCCTGCCTGGCAAGTGTGAGGTTGTGAGTTTGATTATGATACCAAAACAAAACAAAACAAAAAAAACCCCGAATAAAAATATTACTTGCTTAACATACCCTCTAGCTTCACTTTATTTAAAACAAAATCTGGCTCAGGATAGTGGTACATGTTACTCAGTAGACTGAGGCAGGAGGATCGCAAGTTTAAGACCAGCCTGGACAATTTAGTGAGACTGTGTCTCAAAATAAAATTGAAAGGTTGGGGATGTAAGTATGCAGCAAACCAAACCACACCCTGGCCTTTCTTTTCCTGCTTAGTCCTTTGGTTATATATGAAATTTCCTTGGTCACCAGCAAAACAAGATACATTTTCTGGTCCTGGAGAAGCGTATATTCACTGGCTCTGAATTCTCAGACTTCAACCATTTTTTTGTGCTTGATTATTATATTCTTCTGAGAAGGAAGTCATCCTTCTGCCTCTTAGAAAAATGCAAAACATTTTGCTGAGCATGGTGGCTCATGACTGTAATCCCAGCACTCAGGAGGCAGGAAGAGGATTAGGATGAGTTCGAGGCCAGCCTGGGCTGCACAGGAAGTTCAGGCCCAGCCTGAATTACAAAGTGAGACCCTGTCTCAAAAAACAAACAAACAAAAAAAAAAGGCTGGAGACATAGCTCAGTGGCACAGCGCCTGGCTGGTAAGTGTGAGGTCCTGAGTTCTGTTCCCAGCACAAAATGAAAAAAAAGAAAACAAACTCTTTTGGGGGTCTGTTTTTACATATTTCATATTTCACATGAGTCGTTTTCCCCTGTACTGGGGATTGAACCCAGTTCATTTGCACTGAAGTGCCACTCCAGCCTTTTATTTATTTTTTAAAAATTTTTTATTTAAAAATTTTTTTTCCTTATTTATTTATTTATTTTTTATTATGACACATGGTCTTACTAAGTTGCTGAGTTCTGTGGGTTTAGCTTGAACTTGTGATCTTCCAGCTTCAGCCTGCAAGAGCGCTGAGATTATAGGCACATGCCATCGTGGCTCTTTTATAAGAATTTTGCCAGGTTCCATGAAAGAAAATTGTATTGGGATTTTGATCAGAATTATGTTAAGCTTATAGATTAATTTGGAGAGAAATTACACCCTTGCAAAACTGCCTTCTAGATTATGAAAAAATTTTTGTTTTTTAATTACTAAGTGTAAACTTCATGAATGCTGATTTCTGCCTTTTGTGTTCACTCCTGTAATTCTAGAATCTAGAATGTGACTTGATATATACTAGGCACTTAAATATTTGTTGACTTTAATGAATTTATTTCAGTTATTTTTTACATCTCTTGAAAAAACGTTATTGTTTATATATATATCTTTATAATCTCCTGACAAGTTATCATAATTTGTAGAAAAGGTACTGACATTTAGTTTAAATTATTCAGCTTTGAATTTCTTTTATTCTTAGAGTATCACTTAAAGTTAATATATCAAGTAAGTACATTTCAGTCATTTATCAGGATAACTTGCCTCTTATTTATAACATCATTTTATAATTAATATTGTAACAGTCTTAGAATGGGCCTTACTTTGGTATCAGCTTACACTATTTTTGTAAGTTAATTAGGAAGTTTTGGATTTTTTTTTTTTAAGTACAAAATTCCACAAAAACCAGTAAGGGCCATGTAAATTGTATTTAAAATGTATCTGAAGTTTTGTTGAGTATGAGGTTTAATGTTATGTATGAACCACTGAAAGCTTTATACTGGGAGGAATTTATAAATGTGAATGGTCTTGTTATATAGACCAATCAATGTTCTTACAGACATTTCATGATTGTAGTTTAACTGAAGGGTTAACAATATGCTTGACAGTATACTTTACAGAGATAGTAAAGAGAAATAATTAGTAATAATTGCTTTGGATTGGGCTTCACGGGCATCTGGTTCTTTGATGGAATCATTAAAAAATACGTTTAAGATTTTAGTTTTCACCTTCATAGACCCAGATATTTATAGTTTATCCTTAACTGGTCTTGGGGACTCCAAATCGCACTTTGTTTCTCCTCTTCCCTCTCTTTCCCTCCCTTCTCCTTTCCCTTCCTCCCTCTCTCCCTTCCTTCTTTCCTTCCTTTCTTCCTTCTTTCCCTGTCTCCCTTCCTCCTTCCTTCCTTCCTTTCTCTACCCTCCTGCCTCCCTAATTCCTGTTTCCTCCCTTTTCCCTCTCTTTCTTTCCTGCTTGCTTGGTTTTTTTTGAGGGGACAGTGACTAGGGATTAAACTCAGTGCATGCTGAGCAGCAGTGAGCTACATCTCCAGTCTTGACTTGTAGATCTTACTTTTACTACTTGACATTTGTGTCCTCACTATGTGCCAAATACTGCTAAACCACCTGACAGGTGTTAACTCACATAAACTGTCACAACAGTTCTATTGGACAGGTTATCTTTAATTTACAGGGCAGAACACTGAGGCACACAGCAATTAAGTAACTTTCCTATGTAGTAAGTATTGGAGCTGAGATTTGACTGTCATTGGAATCTATGATTACTGTTTTGATTGCCTTTTGCACATTCTTTGTTCGTAAATTATTTCTGGAAAATTATGCTAATTGATTAATAGGGGAGTATATTTGATCAAGAAGTATGTGGAGGGCTGGGGATGTGACTCAGTGGTAGAGCCCTTACCTAGCAAGTGGAAGGGCCTGGGTTGCTTTGTCCACCTGATAATCTTGACTTTTATTGTAATATTTATCTTCTTCTTGTGCTCAATGAAAAAAAAAAATTGTTGGCCTTTACTTCCAGTGGTTTGAAAAATGCTGAGCTTTCCAGTGAACATTTCATGGTTTGAAGAAGAACAACATAAAGAGTAAAACCTGTGGATATGCTTTTTCAGACTACAGATTCCCTGCTTGAGAGTCTCATGTAGTCATGTGGTGTACAGCAAAGTTTCTTGGAATGAGCATAGGATGCTAGGCACATAAAATATGATAGAGATGAGACAGAGATTAGTGAGCTAAGATGAGTAATCACTGTTGTGTATACTATGGTTAAATGAAGGATTCTTAAAATGTTGCATTGGAATCACAAGGTTCTTAAATTAAGCCTGTGTTCATGACTGCATTTGATCTTCTTGTTAGACTTGGGAGCTCTTAATTCACCAGTCCTTCAAGTGTAGTGAACTTCCTCACATGACTTCTCTCATCTATAATGATTTTTCTCCCCATGGGTTTCAATTCGAGGGCATTTTCCAGATGTTTCCCTTAGATATGTTCTTGCTTTTTCTGTATATTCACTGTTTTGATAGTGATTCATTTTTTATGCACTCATTAAGTGAATTAAAAGTAAATTGGAGGAATTAAAAATGATCAAGATGCAACATATAAGCCGGGCGTGGTGGCGCACGCCTTTAATCCCAGCACTCGGGAGGCTGAGGTAGGAGGAGCCTTGTGAGTTCAAGGCCGGCTTGGGCTACAATGTGAGCACAAGGCCGGGCTGAGCTGCATAGTGCGACCCTGCCTCAAAAAAAACAAAAAACAAAAAAACAAAAAAACAAACTAGGGCTGGGAGTTTGGCTCAGCGGCTTAAGCGCCTGCCCTGGCAGATGTGAGGTTGTGAGTTCGATCCCCGGTGCTGCAAAAAAAAAAAAAAAAAAAAAAAAAAAGATGCAACATATGTATGTGCCATTTCCCCAAAACGAACGTAATTATTATGTATCACAAACATACACTAATGACAAAATAAAAGCAATGTTTTTGTTCCCATTTAGGTTGAAGGTTAAGATTTCCGTTGCTCTGATGATTTATTTTTATATATTTTTTTTATCTCTGACTGACAGCTGCCATGCAAAGAAAACCCAAATCGTATTCTTCTTCTTTAATGGATCAGATTCCTATCAAATTCCTCATTCGACAGGCTCAAGGGCTACAACAGGAGCTCGGAGGTATTTGTTTTGTTTGCTTTGTACTGCTAGTTTATTGTTAAAAAAAATATTTATAAAGTGCATAGATGCTCAGTGTTAAAAATTCAAACAATTTAAGAGTGAGATTACTCTTTGAGTCCCTTATTAAATTTATTGTCTCACTCACTGGAACCTATTTCTTCCTACAAAAAAAATGTAACTTCAGTTTGGTGTATATTTTTAGGCATTTTCCTCTATTGGTTGAACCAAATAAAGATCATGATACTTAAGTATTGGAGTTATGGAGGGAAAATGCTTGTCTGGCATTTGTGAGATTCTAGGTTCAATCCCTATCATTGTGAAAAACAAAAAAGATACTCAATTACTGATTGTGTTCCAAACTGTATCCTTCTCTAATGGATCAGAGTCTTCTCCGATTCCTTATTTGACAGGCTCAAAGGCTACAGTAGGAGTTGGACGGTATTTGCTAATGATGGGTTTATTAGTGATATAAACTCATCATAAGTGGAAAGGAAAGTTGAGAATGCATTTATACATCTAATATTGAAGGTTTTAGCTTAGCAGCACAGTATAGTATAGAGTATCCACTGCTTCCTCTTGTGATTGTATGACTGATTTAGTTGCTGTTCCCTGCTGCTTGCTGCTGCCCAGCCCCCTGAGAGAGTATCTTACTGCAATATTGCTGGCCTTGGAAAACATAAAAATTCAAAGCTCAGTGTCTAATGAATGTATTTTTCTTTCATATCATTGTAAAGTTGAAAAAATTAAGTCGAACCATCATAAGTTGGGGGCCATCTTTTTTTTTTTTGACAGTCTTGCTATGTAGTTCCAGCTGCCTTGAACTCACTATGTAGCCCAGGCTGGCCTTGAACTCATGGTGATCCTCTTGCCTCTACCTCCCGGGAGCTGGGACTACAGATGTGTGCCACCACACCTGGCTAAAGGGGCCATCATTTTTGATCTACAGAAACAGCAGTTTCTTATGGTTAAACCTGATAGTTACAGACACAAGAAGTTTTCTGGCTGGGCCTCAGTGGTGTACATCTGTAATCTCAGCTACCTGGGAAGCTGAGGCAGGAGAATGGCAAATTTTAGGCCTGTCTGGGCAAATCAGCAAGAGCCTGTTTCACAATTTAAAAGTGAATAAACAAAAAGCACTGGAGTACCTTAGTGCTGGTGGGGAGGGCTGGAGAGAGAGACAGAGAGAGAAAGAAAGGACTGCAAAGGGAGCTCAGTGGTAGGGAGCTTGCCTACCATGATTTGGCCCTCAGTTCAATTCCCATTACTAGGGTTTAAGAATAATAGTTTCAACTATGAATGATACCATTGCTTTTTCAGAGAGCACCCCACCAATCTTGGACATCTTTGTAGATCATTCCGTGGAGACATACCTCATTTGTCATTGGTCCATAGTCCACAGTATATTGATATAGATTAATGTAATAGTTTATAATACTATTTAATAGAAGTATAGTAGTATTTGTAGAAATTAGATATTATTCTTAAACGCCTTTTATAATATTGGATGTAGGTTTTTCTGTTTCTTTGCATAGTCTGTTTCTAAACAAATGATAATGTATTTAACAGTATTTGGCAATTAACCTGTTTTACTGAAGAGAACATAAAATATGGATTAGTTGGCAGTGTAATAAGCAGGTTTTTTTTTTTTTTTGTGTGTGTGTGTGTGTGTGACTGTTGGGATAGTTTTAATTGTATATATAGAGGCTTAAACTTTTTTTGGTGGGAGGAACTGGTGATTGAATCCAGGGCTTTCACACCTGGCTACATCCTCAGTCCATTTTTTAAGATTTTTTATTTTGAGGCAGAGTTCCACTAAGTCGATAGTACCCAAGGTGGGCTTGACTTTTCAGTTTTTCCTATCTGAGCCTTTTAGAGTGCTGGGATTATAGGTGTGTGTCACCATGCCTGGCTTAAAAGAATACTACCTTTGATTGTTATAATGTTTCGTGAAACATAGACGCATCAATTTTATACAGCTTTTATGAGAAAAGAAGCTGGTATTATCTCTATTGGTATTAAAACAATGTATGAGTTGACTTGACTTGAATGAGGGGATGGTTGGATCTTAAGTACTCTGATTCAACTACTGTTGGTGCTATATTATACTGTTACCAATGATGATGGTAATAGTGTAGTAGTAGTAATAGTAGTAGTAGGAGTGTACTTATGTGCCAAGCACTTAGCTTATGCTACTGCATATAACTAACCATTTTTGTGGCATTACTCATTTTATTGTTTCTACACAACAGCATAAATAGGTAAACTGTGCTGTAAGCAAAATGTCAGAAACAAAGTTTCGATTTAGGAAAAGGAAGGTTTTAATGAAAGGTGCCACTTTGGATCACTTTTTTTTGTTGTTGTTTTTTTGTGGCACTGGGGATTGAACTCACAACCTCACACCTGCTAGGCAGACGCTTAAGCCACTGAGCCAAACTCCTGGCTGAAAGGTGCCACTTTTGTTATTTTTTTTTTTTTAATTTTAAATTTTTATTGACTTTTTTTTTTTTTTTTGGTGGCGGCACCGGAGATTGAACTTGCAACTTCGTGCCTGCCAGGCAGGCACTTAAGCCACTGAGCCAAACTCGCAGCCCTAGTTTTTTTGAGGCAGGGTCGCACTATGTCACTCAGGCTGGCCTTCTGCTGGCGTTACAGCCTAAGCTGGCCTCAAACTCACAACGCTTCTCCTACCTCAGCCTCCCAAGTGCTGGGATTAAAGGTGTGCACCACCACATCTGGCTTTTATTGACTTTTTGAGACAGGGTTTTACTATGCAGTTCAGACTGGTCTTGAACTCACTTTGTAGTCTAAGCTGGCTTTGAACTCTCAGTGATCCTTCTGCCTGAGTCTCCCAAATGCTGGAATTGCAGGCATGCGCCACCATGTCTGGTCTAGGGTGCCAGTTTTAGACACTTAAAGTGGGCAGCTTTGATTTTACTCATTTCAGGGTTTCTCAGTAGGGTTGGAGGAGGAAAGGCTATGCACTCTACAGAACCCTATCAGAATTTCTAAGTCAGCCTTTTTCAAATCATACATGATTTTGCCTCTGTGGAGAGTGCCTTCCCCTTTTTTTCTTTCCACTCCTCTTAACACATTGTTATGTCAAATGACTTTTCCTAGGCATTTATGAGGCCCCAGGTTTAATCCCTAACACTGCAGAAAACAAAAATGAAAACAATTACTGATCGTTTTTCACTTATATGATGGGTTTACTAGCGAGACTTCTCTTGACATGAGGTTGAAAAAGCTTGAGGACTTTTGATGTAAGTGGTAGTTCCCAAGTCACTATCTGTCTACTTTGGGATTTTTCTTTAAGCAGATTCTCTGGCTCAAGCTACTGTACAGGAGTTCTTGAACTGTGCTATGTGTACACCAAGGTGCCAATTTCTAGGGCTCCATTCCAGAGTTCCTGTGGTGATCATCTGGTGTGGCATCTGTTTTTCTGCTCATGAGCGATGTTTTTGAAGCTTCTGATGCTAGAGGTGCTGTCGTCACAGTGTGAAGAACACTGGTTTAGAGCATGACCTTTTCTGATTGGCTGTTGGCTTCCTGAAAATGAAGGTAGAGAATCTTCTGTTTTTTGAGAATGGAGAATCTAATTAACTTGCTATTAATTTTCAAGGGTTGCATTCAGCTTTACTACGTCTCCTTGCAACTAACTACCCGCATCTATGTATTGTGGATGACTGGATCTGTGAAGAAGAAATCACAGGAACTGATGCCCTGTTGAGGCGAATGCTCCTGACTAATAATCCCAAAATCCACTCTCCTAAACAGCTACAAGAAGGTACAGTAAATTGCTCATCCTCTTACTCCTTTAGCCGTAAAAGGAGATGCTAAGCTAATTGAAATCTTACAATCATACAGAATTTTCCTGGGCATGTATCAGTGTTTTGGTATATGTATTTAAGTAATTATTTTTTGAGTTTAGGAACTTTTAACCTTTTTTGGTACTGGGAATCGAACACAGGACCTTGTGCTTGCCAGACAGGCGTTTGTACTGCTGAGCTATATCCCCAGCCCATAACCATTTCTTTTCGATGTATTCGTATTTTTTTCTTGCAGTGCAAGAATCAAACTGACATGCTTGAATCTTTTCCCTGATATCATATAACTGTAAAAAATGGTGTGGTTTTAGAAAAATTCTAAATACTTAGAAATAAATGCTATGAAATAAGGCAATATACTTGCTGTTAATAGTGTTCCAGATCAGCACTGTTAAAAAATGGAAATAATACAGGTCACACAGTATAAACTGTCTAATATCCCTATTTAAAAGTAAAAAGAAAGGCTGAGGCTATAGCCAGTGTTAGAGTGCTTGTCTAACGTGGATGAAGCCTTGGGTTCAACCAGGTGATGTTAATTTTTAAAATATTTTTACAGTTTATTAATCTTATGAAAAGTTTGTACAATCACTGCATGTCAATGGCATTGTAGAATCTTTAGTCTGTTTTGCCAGCGCTGACATTGGCCTCCCCGCCACCGACTTTCTTTTCTCTGCTCTTGCATTTCTTTCACTGTCTCCTTGGGGTCATTTTCTTCTCATACAGGCCTTTCAAGTTTATATTTGAGTGTATTTTTCCTTACATAACCTAAGGAATTGTAATTTGTACCAAAGCCGGCTGTCTTGCCACCATGAACATAGATTCTGAACTAAGACACAGAGAGGAGAGCTGGTGTGGTCTTGTCAATTTTGGCTATTTTTTTTCTGAATTTCTGTTTTATGTTTTTGAGACTGGGTCTCACTATGCAGTTCAGGCTGGCCTTGAATTCACTTTGTAGCCCAGGCTGGCCTTGAACTTACATTGATCCTCCTGCCTTAGCCTCTTGAATGCTGGGATTACAGGTGTGTGCCACCATATCTGGCTTGAATTTCTGTTTTTTTTTTTTTTTTTTTTTTTTTTGCACCGGGGATCAAACTCACAACCTGGCAGCTACCAGTGCTTAAGCCACTGAGCCAAACTCCCAGCCCTAGTTTTTTGAGACAGGGTCGCACTATGTAGCTCAGCCCGGCCTTGTACTCACGTTGTAGCCCAAGCCAGCCTCGAACTCACAACGCTCCTCCTACCTCAGCCTCCTGAGTGCTGGGATTAAAGGCATGCGCCACACGCCCGGCTTTGAATTTCTGTTTTAGATACTGTTCCTTTCCCATGAGCTTCCTGGTCTGGGTGACTCTTCTGTCTCTCGGATAGCTAGGGAGGAAGAAACTTCAAAAATAATTTTAATATTTGTTTTATTTAACCATATACTTCATTATTTCATATAATGAAATTATATTACTTCATATAATCGATATAAAATTATTAATCAGTTTTTTTTTTTGAACCCACATTAACTTTTTCTGCCATGTGTTTTACACTTACATCACCCTTCGGTTTGGACTAGCTGCATCTCAGGTGCTTAAAAGGCTGATGTGGTTAGTGAGTACTCTATTTGGAAAGGATGGGACTGGATAGTTTTAGTAACAGCAGTTTGCTGGATGCTTATACCCTGTAAAGGAGCCAAGAAGTTTGAAGCTTTTGTATGAATATTAACAGGTGCAATATTTTGGTCTATTTTTCTATATCACTACTGCTTTTAAGAGCAATCTGAATCACCCAAGAAAATGAGATTAGTCTTTGGGTCACTAATGTTTTTGTTTTGTTTTGAGACAGAGTCTCACTGTGTAGTTCAGGCTGACCTTGAACTCACTGTGCAGCTCAGGCTGTCCTCAAACTCCCAGCAATCCTGCCTTGGCCTCCTGAGTGCTGGAATTACAGGCACATGCCACCACACTTGTCTACTAATATTTTTAAATGAGTTTTTGTTGTTGCTGTTGTTCTAAAGAAATAATACTTGCAGTAACTGTACTTCCAAGAATTTTTCTTTTCTTTTCTTTTTTTTTTTTTTTTTTGCAGCAGTGGGGATTGAACTCACACCTTGCGCCTGTCAGACAGGCGCTTAAGTCACTGAGCCAAACTCCTGGCCCTGGTTTTTTGAGGCAGGGTCGTACTGTGTAGCTCAGGCCGGCCTTGGGCTCGTGTTGTAGCCCAAGCCGGCCTCAAACTCACAATACTCCTTCTACCTCAGCCTCCTGAGTGCTGGGATTAAAGGCGTGCACCACCACGCCTAGCTCCAAGAATTTTTCTAAAGGCTCTTATTTTAGTTTTAGTCAGAACTGGCTATGTTTGAAAGTCTTACTTGTTAGTAACATTGTTTTCTTGATTTGTTGGGCCTGTAGTGTAAGAGAGCAGTATGATTTCCTGCTTGGTAAGCTTCAGATTATGACTGCCAAATTTTCTTTTTTTAGCTTTTTCAGCTGTCCCAGTAAATCACACACAAGTGATGCAGATTATAGAACACTTGACTCTAATCTCTGCCAGTGAACTTATACCATATGCAGAAGTATTAACATCCAACATGAGCCAGCTGTTGAATTCAGGGGTTCCGCGGAGGATTCTTCAAACAGTCAATAAGTTATGGATGGTTCTTAATACTGTGATGCCTAGAAGGTAAATTCAGTGTGCACTGTTACATGCAACAGTGCATAACAGCAGTAATATACAATAACCTAAATTTAATTGTTGAAAAAAAATTTCACAAGATCACTTACATTGGATATGTGACAATTCCTTCCTGAAGACCACTGATTAACAAGTTGTTTAAGGAAAAGAATGAACTTTAAGAAGTAGAAACTTATTTCCAGTTTGAGAAAGTTCTTTAAAAATAGTTTCTCATGTATATCATTTGTAGCTGACTGTGATTTAGGTCATTACATTGTGTAGCATTGTTGCTTATTGTGATTAATTTTTCATCAGGCTGTGGGTAATGACAGTTAATGCACTTCAACCTTCCATAAAATTTGTACGACAACAAAAGTATACCCAGAATGACCTGATGATCGATCCCCTCATTGTCCTAAGGTGTGATCAGAGGGTTTACAGGTACGTGTCATCTGAGTTTCACTTTTATTGTAGAGTTACGCTCTAGAGAGTGAAAAGAATTTGAAGAAATTTCATTTAACCTTGTGTCTGAATGTTCTTTTAGTAACTAGGCAGTATGACCTATGTGTCTTTTTCTTGAGTTGTTTATATTCATGAACAGTATATTCAGTTTAATATTCAGCATGTTAAAAAATATATTCAACACGTGGTTAATAAGTAAAGCCTTGGTGAATGTCAGCTTTGGTTTTGTTAACCATGAGTAGTGGCTTTTTTCTCTCTGAGTGAAGACTGGTAAAAAGTAACACTTTCTACTAGCATATTGACAAAGGATTTAAAAAGGCTGGTTCATTTTGAACTGTTACATACCTTAAAACTGTAACTGTATCTTCAAATTTTTTTTGTTTTGTTTTCTTTTGTGTTTTGATTTTTGAGACAGGGTCTCACTGTGTAGTTTAGACTGGGCTTGAAGTCACTTTGTAGCCCATGTTGGCCTTGAGCTCCCTGCCTCAGTCTCACAAGTGCTGGGATTACACTGTGTACCACCATGCCTGGCCTATATCTTCAATTATGATACTAGCTTCACTGAATCTACATTGTTTCAAATTTTTTGTTAAATATGTTGAAGTGATCTCACCTCAACAGGCAGTCAGTGAACGCAAGTCATTAATATTTGAATTTCTAGTTGGTTTTTTTCCTTTAATTTTTTTTGAGACAGGCTTTCACAATGTAGCCCAGGCCAGCCTTGAACTCCTGGTTAGCTCAGGATGTCTTGAACTCACAGTCCTCCTGCCTTGGCTTCCCAAATGCAGGAATACAGGCAGTCCCTCCATACCATGTTACTTCTGGTTGTAGTGATAAGTTACATCAAAGGTATATAAATTGAGGGGACTGCCTTTAAAGTGATTGTCATCTCCGTGGGGAAAGAGGACATAATGAAAAAGTAAATAATGTGGCCACACGTAGATGAATGGCATAGTAACGAGTGCTAGTAAAAGCTCGAGAAAGATGGGACCTGGGTATTTTAAAGGATGGACGTAGGGTTTAGATGAACAGGTAATATATTAGTAGGGTTCAGGGTGTCCATGAAAGTATTTGAGAAGGTATTTTGAATATGAACAAAGATACAGAAGCAAGAATGAAAAAGGCTTGCTGCAGAGGGTTAATTTTTGGGAAAGTTAGGTTGGAGTCAGATTATGCAGATGCTAGAAGATCATTTAGGTGGTGATTTGGGGAAAGAAGCTGTACACTAGATGGACTACAGGAGAGAAACTAAGGAAAGAAGACCAAGTAGGAAACACCATGTACTCAACCAAAGGGATGTTGTATAAGTGACAAAACCTGCTAAATCAGCTTAATATGCCTCGGTGAGATCAGAGTTACATAGGAAATAGGAATCAGAAGACTAAACAGTGTAAATCACATTAAGTATCTAATAAAAAGAAAAGCATGGTAAATAATACTTCTAGAAAAGAGGCACTTTTTTCCCCCTCCAAGTACTGAGGAACGAGCGCAGGACCTCGTATATGCTAGGCAAACACTGCCACTAGCCTGCATCTTTATTTCTTTTTAATTTTGAGACAGGGTCTGGCTACATTACCGAGGCTATCCTCGAATTTGTGATCCTCCTGCCTCAGCTGTGCCTGTAGCTGGGGCTACAAATGTGCTGTTTCATTGCCTGGCTGAAAAGCAGCACTTCTAAAACAAGTGATTTATCAGTGTTAAAATCCACTTATGTAGGTGACATCCATTCAGTGGATCACCCCAGATGGTTTAGTTCAGTGGTGTTATAAAATTATGCTTTCAAAATGTGTGCAGTGTCTTTATAGTTTGGACACACCACTTGTGCTTGCTTTGGCAGCACATCTAAAATTGGATGTACCACTTGTGAAACTTTTCTGATGTTAATACATTTGTTTCTTATATTAATTGGCTACATAGTGTTTCATTTTATAGATGTGCTATGCTTCCCCAATGCCTTATTTATTGCTGGATATTTTATTTTATATTTTGTGGTATTAGGGATTGAACCAGGGCCTTTGCACTAAGCTACATTCCTACCCCTTGTTTTTCACTTTTTGTTTAATTTTGAGAACGGGGTCTGGCTAAATTGCCCAAACTGGGCTCAAATTTATGATCCTCCTGCCTCAGCCTCACAGAGTACTAGGATTTCAGGTGTGTATCCCTGGCTATTTTCTTTTTCTTGTCCATTTTGTTTTGTTTTGTTACTGGGAATTGAACTCAGCACCTTGTACTTGCCAGGCAGGTGCTGTGCTGCTGAGCTATAACCCTGGCCCACCTGGCTATTTTCCAAAGCTTTTTTTTTTTTGTGGCACCGGGGATCGAACTCACGACCTCCCGCCTGACAGACAGGCACTTAAGCCACTGAGCCAAACTCCCGGCCCTAGTTTTTTGAGGCAGGGTCGCACTATGTAGCTCAGGCCGGCCTTGCTCTCACGTTGTAGCCCAAGCCGGCCTCAAACTCACAATGCTCCTCCTACCTCAGCCTCCCGAGTGCTGGGATTAAAGGCGTGCGCCACCACGCCCGGCTTCAAAAGCTTTAATTCATGGTTTCATTCTGTCATCCAGAATGGCCTAACCAGCTTACATTCCATAGCAGTATTTGATATTGTACACTTTCTTGCACCTTGTTGAATTATTTTATAATGTAAATGTGAAAGACGGGTTCCTATTTTAATTAATATACTTGTTAGATTGAACATTCTATTTTATTTTTTGGAGACAGGGTCTTGCTATATAGTTTAAACTGTTCTTGAACTCATGGCAACCCTCCTGCTTCAGTCTCCTAAGTGCTGGGATTACGGGTGTGTGCCACCATGTCTGGCTGAACATTTTAATATACTTAATGGCTATTGGTAATTTCTTTCTTTTTTCTTTTCTTTTTTTTTTTTTTTTGAGACAGGGTTTTGGTATGAAGTTCAAGCTGGCCTTGAATTCACTGTGTAGCCCAGGGTGGCTACAAACTTGTGGCAATCTTTCTGCCTCAGTCTCCTGAGTGCTGGGACAACAGGCATGTTGTTACCATGCCAGGCAGCAATTGGTATTTCATCTTTTTTGTTTTTTTTTTTGGTATTGGGGATCGAACTCACGACCTTGTGCTTACCAGGCAAGCGCTTGACCCACTGAGCTAAATCCCTGGCTCTTCTTCTTTATATTTTAACATAGGTTTTTTTTTGTTGTTGTTTTGTTTTGCTTTTTGAGATAGAGTTTTGCGCTATAGACAAGGGTTGGCCTTGAATTCACTATGTAGCCCAGGCTGACCTTGAACTCATTGTAATCCTCCTGTCTCAGCCTCCTAATTTGTGGTTTGTAGGTGTGTGCCACCATGCACAGCATTTAATTTGTTTTAAAATTAGCTTTTATTAAAGAGCTCTTCATCTGTAAATGATATCATGTCTTTGTTTATTGAACTTTTGTCCTTTGTTGTGGGGCAGGGTGCTGGCAATTGAATGTGGGGTCTTACACTTGTTAAGCATATGCCCTTCCATTGAGCCACTTTCCCAGCACTGTAGTTTTTTTTTTCTTTTTTTCTGTTTGTCTTTTTCTCTTTTTTTTTTTTTTTGGTTTGTTTGAGACAGGGGCTTGCTCTAGTTCAGGCTAACCTTGGGCTCACTTTGTAGCCCAGGCTGGTCCTGAACTCGCAATGATCCTCCTGCCTCAACCTCCTGAGTGCTGGGGTTACAGGCATGAACCACTATGCCTGGCTCCAGCACTGTAGTTTTATTCCTTGGTACTTCATTATTTTGCCTTTTCACTTTTTCATATTTATTTTTATTAAGTTAACATTGTCACAGTTTAAAACATCACACACTATAAAGGTATAAATATATAAACGGTACGAGAGAGAGGATAAACCCAGTGGCAATGTTAGGAGAGTGGGTAGGGACCATTGGGGCTGGGTGAGGAGCTCTTGGGGAGTCATTGTGCTGTTCCCTCTTCTGTGTATGCATGAAAATTTCCACACTAGATATTAATAAGTGCACCTTTAATAAAATGCAAGATTAACAAAAAGAAAAGGCACATTCTTTTTTTTCCCTTTGGTACTAGGAATCAAACTCAGGACCTTGCGCTTGCCAGAGAGGTGCTGTGCCACTGATCTATATCCCCAACCTGAAAAGCTAAATTCTTTCTTGGTCTCTTTTGACTAGTCTGTTTTGGTTTCAAATAGTTTTAAAGAAACCTAAGTAGTATAGGCATTGTTTTATTCTTTTAAAAAATACTTTCAAGTCAGGCATGGTGGCTCATGCTTGTAATCGCAGCACTCAGGAGGCTGAGGCAGGAGGACTGCCATGGGTTCGAGGCCACCCTGGAGTACACAGTGAGCTCAAGGCCAGCCTGCACTATATAGTGAGACCCTGTCTCAAAAAACAAAACAAACCCAAAAAACAAAACTTTTCCTGTTCTCAGTATGTTTTCCATGTTAGTTATGCATAGTTCTACATTATTTGTCTTAACTGCTACATAGTAGTCTTCCATATATAGATTACCAGGATGTCCTTTAGAAGCTGTGAGAATGTCTGGATTGGAACTTGAGGGTTTTTTTGTTTTGTTTTTTTTCCAGACATGGTCTCACTATGTTGTCCAGGCTGACCTTGAACTCACTATGTAGCTCAGGCTGGCCTCAAACTTGCAGTGATTCTCCTGCCTCAGCCTCCTCTGTGCTGGGATTACAGGTGTGTGCCACCACGCCCAGCAAGCTTGAATTTTTAAATTTTTTTAAAGAAGTGACTCTTAAATTTTGGGAAGATGATTCTTATTTTCAATTTGGGAAAATCATATTTCTGTTGCTACAGCTGAGGCATCGACATGTAGGTGGACATTTAGGTTGTTCTCAGTGTTTCTGTTATAAATCCAGCTGTGGCGGCTGTGAAGGTCCACTCATTAGTTTTCTCTGTGATGAAGACTGAGAAATGGAACCTCTGTTTTTTTCTGAAAGGCTTGGCATTTAAAATTCAAGTGGTTACTAGTTTATCTTGTTGTTGTTATGGTTTTCATTTTTATACTTACTTTTATTTTGTTTATACATAATCTACAGCAATCTTTAAGGAATGAATAACCATGTACCTGTTTATGGATGAGGAAACTAAGACTCAGTAAATAACTTCCCCAGGTTAAGGAATGAACCACTCCCTGAATACAAACTTGTCTTCTCCTCTTGCTTCAAAGAAGAAACAGGAGAAGATAAATAATCTCTTTTAGCCTTTATGTGCTCCAGAGAGAACATGCCTCCTTGACAGTGGCTTTGCAAGCTCATGTCTAAGAGATTTATGGGGAATATAATTTTCTACAAAAAAAAGGGGTATTTTTTCTCTGTAGCTTGTATTATATTTTATTTTCACCATTAATTTTAAAACAGGTGAAACTATATAGGGATTAGGAAATTAAAGTTTGATATTGAGAATAATATTTCAGTGGGAAAATCTACTACTCTGTGATAGATTTTTCTGTTTAACTGAATTGGTCATTTTCTGACATACATTTGTATTCTTTCTGTATATCTGTCTTTTCTTTTAGATGTCCACCCCTGATGGATATTACTCTACACATGTTGAATGGGTATCTTCTTGCGTCTAAAGCTTACCTTAGTGCTCATCTGAAGGAAACAGCAGAGCAAGATAGGCCTTCCCAGAATAATACAATAGGTTTAGTTGGACAAACTGATGCCCCAGAAGTTACCAGAGAAGAACTGAAAAATGCATTACTGGCTGCTCAGGTACACTTTGCTAGTGTAAAATTTAGTCGAACAGGCAAAGGCTTCCTATAAATATAGTTACTGAAATGACGGCACATTTTGCCTGCTGTGCTGTGACATTCTGTGCATTTCCATTACCAGAAAAATCTATGATGATGATGCTACCTCTGTGCTGATTATTATATGGACTGTCTTACTGAAACCAGGAATAAGCTTCACAACATGAATTAATTAATTACTTTTTTTTTTTTTTTTTGGTGCTGGGAATCAAACCCAGGGCCTTGTACATGCAAGGCAAGAGCTCTACCAGTGAGCCACATCCCCAGCCCCACAATGTGAATTTAATAGTAACTTAAATAAGATGTGTATTTTAACCAAATGTAAGGCTTTAACTGTTCTGAAGTTACAGTTATATCTTTACTGAATCAACATATATTTATTGGACACTTATGTGCCAAATACTATTCTAGGGACTGAAGATACAGTGGTGAAGAAGAAAAAGTCCTTGGTTATTTCTTAAGATCAAATGGTAGAAAGGAAGTCAAATGTTAGAGACAGACAGTAAACAGAAAAACCAGAAGTATACAATAATAAATACTGTGACAATATAAGCAGTTCAGCTTTATATTTAGAAAGTTTTATAACCATGTAGAATTTCACTAAACCTTAGGTAGTCATTTTTGAATAATGTAGCAGATGAGACATGATAAAATGTTAAACAGGGGCTTTAGAATTTTTTTTAGTTTGAAATATATTTTCTGAAATCTTATTGGTGGTATGAAAATTAGGAGTAATAATACCAGTCCACAACCCCTAACCTATAGTACAGAGATTAAAAAAAACTATGATAGTGAGGCATTTCTTTTGTAATTTAGTTAGCAGAAAAACTTGACATGATGGGAACTCATTTGGTGAGAAAATTTGACCTAAATTAACACTATTTACGGTCTTTATTTCACTTAATATAAACATTGGCATGATTGTTACTAAGGTGTTTGCTGCCCCATTTTCTGCTAGGAATGTTATGTAATATTACATTAAAAAAATTCTGGCCAGGTGTGTCGTTACATGTCTAGATCCTAGCTACTTGGGAGGCTGAGACAAGAGGATCATGAGTTTCAGGCCAGCCTGGAAAACTTAGTGAGGCCCTTGTAACAGAGGAAGCACAGGGCCCTGGGTTCAATCCCCAGTACTTCAGGGGGAAAAGAATCTAAGTTCTAAAGTAAATCTTTTGCTGGGCATGGTGGTGCACACCTCTTATTCCAGCACTTGGGAAGCTGAGGCAGGAGGATTGCTGTGAGTTCAAAGCCATCCTGTATAGCAGGATCCTGTCTCAAAAAGAAAGAAAAAGAAAAAGAAAAAACAACCAAAATAGTAAATCTTAGGGCCTGGGATATAGCTCAGTGGCACAATGCCTGCTTGAAAAGCATGAGGTTTGAGTTTGATTCCCAGTACTGAAAAAAAAAAAAAAAAAAAAAAAAAAGAAAAGAAAAAGTAAATCTTTCCCTATGAATTAGAATAAGGAACTGTGGATTGTAATACCATAGTTAACATCTTCTTATAGCTTACTACATGGGTAAGTTACGTAGGTGCAAGTCTAAGTTCTTTGCATGTGTTAACTCATTTAATTTTTACAACCAACCTGTGAGGCACGGTGTATTGTCACCTGCATTTTGATAATTTGGAAAATGAGACTCAGAGAGGTTATTTTTTCAGGGTTACACATTTAGTAATGTCAGAGTTAGAAATCATGCTGTGTAGTCTGGGTCCACAACCTGCAGACAAAACCAATTAAAACAAAGCAAGCAACCAAAACCAAAAATCAAAAACCAAAAACCAAACCAAACCAAACCAAAACCACTACCCAAAACTTGTCAACCTCAAGCACAGGTCGTAAGGACAGGCTAACTTTTGTTGCAAAGAAAAGCTTCCTTTCCTCCATTGTAGAGTAATAGTCCAATTTCCTCTTGACAGTCTGGGTCAGTCACTCCTGACAACCCTTTGACTCCTTTTTTAGCTTGTTTCCTCAGAGACATGAGGAGACCAATGTCACATGAGCTATAGTGAATTGTGCAGGTGAATTGGGTAGTGAGGTAGAATCTGTCCTTGCAGAGGGAAGTCTTAGCTTCCAGTTCAATGGAATCATTGTTGTGCTTCCTCTCTCTGGATCAGTAGGGGTAGTCATAGTGGCACCATTGGTACTTCCACTCCTTGATTCCTGGACACATGAATCCTTGTTATGGGAGACACAGTACCATATAGTGGATGCTGATTCAAAGCATATACAACCTTTTGAAGTACCTTACCACACTCCTGGTACCAAATTCTGTCTTGGTTACTTTTCTCTGGACAAAATATCCCTCTCCTGGTACCAAAATCTGTATCAGTCAGGTTTTACTACAGAAACAGATATAACACAAGATATACAGCTGTGTAAGAGATTATAAGATAGGCTTATGATGGTCAGCCACCGAGTTGGATAAAGAAGCCTGCAGAGGTTATCTTTCTGATGGAGGCTGAAAGGTCCAGCCCAAGGTTTGGAACTCACTGTAGTGTTCCATGCAAGTCCATATCAGGAGGCCAGTGGGTCTGTGACAGGATGCTGAAGAATCTATGCCAGAAGGCTGAAAAGTCTACAACGAAGGCTTAAGAGTCTATGCCAGAAAGCTGAAGAGTCCTAGGTGGAAGCTGAACAGTCTGCACCAGAAGCCAGGAGATGACGGCCAAGCTCAAGGCTGGAGCTTCTTGGAAGAACCAGCAATCACTCTTTCCTCATTTCTCTTTTACTGTATGCAGGCTGCCTGCCCTTGGGGGGAGGGTCTTGACACCCATACCATCTCCATGTCCTCCTCTTGTACGGGCTGAGGATGTTTACAAAGTAAGAGCCTTGGCCCACTGCTGAGTCCTCTGTTGAACCTAAATTTCTCAAGTTGACACAGTGAACGATATCCTAGAGGGTTAAGGGCATGTTCTCCATACCCCAGGCTGCTAAGTTACTTAGGTAAACCCGTAGACTTCTCAGGTTGACACAATGCATCAACTATTACACAGAGCAAACCAAAAAACAAAACAAAACCATTAACCAAAACCAGTCAACCTCAAGCACAGGTTGTAAAGAAAGGCTAACTTTTGTTGCAAAGAAAAGCTAACCTAATTTTGCAATCATCAGGTTCTTAAACATTTCAGTCATGTAATTGTTTTCTACCCCGGCCAATGGCTGACTGTCTTACAGAGATGCATATCATATATTTTTTCTCTCTCTTTAATGCCTTTTTATTAGATGAGATTGATTATAGTTCTTCTTCAGCTATAGGGGCCTGAATAGGTCACTCTCTAAAAACTACTCTTCTATGAAATGACACTCAAGCTATAGCCTGAGTTATAGTGAATTGTGCAGGTGAATTGGGTAGTGAGGTAGAATCTGTCCTTGCAAAACCAGAGCCTTTAAAGAGCCTGACTTTAGGTTGAAAAGGAAAAGCAGTTTGGGAAATGATTTAGGCACTAATTGTTACCCACTACCTTCAGAAGAACTAACTAGTTGGTAACCCCATGAGAAAAAGGTGGAAACAGGTCAAAATCTAGGCAAATTACTTTAAGAGGAAGGAAGAGAAATTCTGGTAGGAGTTGTTTTGCCTTAGGTCCTGTTTTGGATGTCACTAAATCAGGGTATCTTTCTAGTAGATGGTTTTAAATTGGAGCCACCCAAGCCAGGCATGGGGGTGCACGCCTTTGATCCCAGCAGTTGGGAGGCTGAGGTAGGCAGAGTATTGTGAGTTCGAGGCCAGTTTGGGCTACAACGTGAGCGCAAGGCTGGCCTGAACTACACAGTGTGACCCTGCCTCAAAAAAAGTAGGGCTAGGAGTTTGGCTAAGCAGCTTACGTGCCTACCTGACAGGCATGAGGTTGTGAGTTTGATCCCCGGTGCCAAAAAAAAAAAAAAAAAAAAAAAGAAAAATTAAACTGGAGCCTGTGGATCTGCCTTAGATATATATACCTTCCCTGAAATGATACAGTGTTTGTTAGTTTTTATAGAAAGAGGGTTTTGTCTAGATTTTTAAGGGATTCACGACCCTGGAATGGTGAGAACATTGCTTTATAAATTGCTTACTTCTGCTCTTAAGAGCCACTACTTTGTGTGTGTTTTTAAAGAAAGTTATTCTGCCAATTCTGTTCATTTGAAAAAAATTAGGTTTGATTTTCAAACTAACTTCTCAGAAATGTCTTACTGTTTGCTTTGCTTGTAGGATAGTGCTGCTGTCCAGATTCTGTTAGAGATTTGCTTGCCTACTGAAGAGGAGAAAGCAAAGGGTGTCAATCCAGACAGCTTGCTGAGAAACGTTCAGAGTGTCATCACCAGCAGCAGTCCGAGGAAGGAAATGGAGGAAGGCGAAGACAATCTGCTCTGTAACCTTCGGGAAGTTCAGTGCCTTATCTGTTGTCTGTTGCACCAAATGTATATTGCAGATCCCAACATTGCCAAACTGGTTCACTTTCAGGTATGGCTTCAAAGAATGTTTCTTTATAGTTTATTTTTCTCAGGGGTTAATTAACATGATCATGTAGAAATTAGAGATACTGTAATACAAATGATCACATTCTTTTATAATATGGAAAACTATCCAAATTTTAGGGGTTTTTTTCAACTTAATAAAGTATTCAAATAATTTCTCTCTATTCTAGTACATCAACATAATGAAATGCCAGGATACACACAGGGGGATGTAGTATTCTAAACAACTTTTACAAAAAGGAAATGAAACTTTCTCTTATGTCTTATTTATGTTAATTTGACTTGTTTTATTTCTAATGTTTTCCCCCTTTCTTGTTGAGATAGGGTTATCCATGTGAACTGTTGCCTCTGACAGTCGCAGGTATTCCATCTATGCATATCTGTTTGGATTTTATACCTGAGCTTATTGCACAGCCAGAGCTTGAAAAACAGGTAATGAATGTTTTGGAACTTTAAGAAAATGCTGAGAGTCTGGGGTGATGGTATATGCTGGTGATCCTAGCAGTTGGGAGGTGGGTGGATCGCAAGTTGGAGGCTGGTCTGGGCTACATAGTGAGTTCAAGTTTAGCCTCAATATACAGCAAGACCCTGTCCCCAAACAAAACAAAGAAACCAGTTTGAGCTGTCTATAGTCTTGCTAGTTATATAAAACATCTTATAATTTTTAATATGTAATATTTTCTTAAGAAATATGTAACACTTGGATTCTCTATTACAGATATTTGCTATCCAGTTGCTTTCTCACTTGTGTATCCAGTACGCATTACCAAAGTCACTTAGTGTGGCTCGCTTAGCTGTCAATGTCATGGGAACTTTGCTAACAGGTGTGTAGCCAGTCAACATCAACAACAAAAACTCTTAACATGAATTATTACTATACACTTATTTTCTAAATTTAGTGACACAGTAGTTTTTTGTGTTACTATGAAACAATATGATATAATATGTTACTATTTAAATTTGTCACCTTTTGAATTATTACTTTGAAGATTCTTCTCTGTAAAATGTGATTTACAGTGTAGAAGAGATGAACAGGTAGGTAAATGATATATTTAATTTTGTGAATCAATAGATATGGATTTGTAGCGGCTGTCATAATATCACATTCTTATAAATAAAAGCCACATCTACTTTATGAATGTAATTATTTAGAAGAAAACAAGTTAATATGTATTATAAATGTTCAGAGCTCTAGAAAAATATAATCACACATATATAAAGAAGATGTAACTATACTAGTTTCCTTAAGTTCTAAAATATATGCTAACATTTTAACCACCTTCTGGTTTATAGAGTAAAATGATATGGAGATAAGCTACTTTATTGTTGAGTCTTTTAAAGCTGTGGCTTAATTTAGTATTCTTTGTTGGTGTTCTCATAATACTATGTTAATTTTTCTTTCCCTTGTATTCATCTCACATTATAATCTTTATAGTGGTTAAGAGTTTATATTGCCTGAATTCATTCCTACCTTCTCACTAACTGGCTATGTGATTCATGTCAAGTTTAGTTAAAAGTTAACAGTTAGATATAAAATGAGTGCCATTCTGGAAAGGGTGAGAATTAAGTGGAATAATGTACACAGCGTACTTATGATAGCACTTGGGTATGATAAAAATTCATATGTTGGATGGTGACTGTTAGACTGTAGACTGTCTCGAAGGTGGGGCTTATTAGACTTAGTATTTCCAGTGCAAAGCATGGTGCTTTATTTCTTGTAAAGGTTGCATATGTTCAATATATATTTGTAAGTAAAAAATTCTGTTTAATTTCTTTCCAACAGTTTTAACACAGGCTAAGCGGTATGCTTTTTTCATGCCAACCCTTCCAAGTTTAGTTTCTTTTTGCCGAGCATTTCCTCCACTGTATGAGGATATTATGTCTTTACTGATTCAGATAGGACAAGTTTGTGCCTCTGATGTTGCCACTCAGACAAGAGACATTGATCCAATTATTACACGTAAGTGGTAGCTCATTTTCAAGAGTAATTCTACTATCTCAAAGACAGCTGAATTCCTTTCCAGCGTTCTTGCCTTTGTTTTTCTTTCCTTATGTTTTTAGGTCTTCAGCAGATAAAGGAGAAACCAAGTGGATGGTCACAAATCTGTAAAGATCCAGCTAATAAAAATGGATCCAGGGACACTGCAAGCATGGATCCTGATGTGCAGCTCTGCCATTGTATTGAAAGTACAATAATAGAAATAATTAATATGAGTGTTAGTGGAATTTAAAAAAATTTTAAGTCAAAAAAGTGAAGCTGTCTGCTGCATATACCTGACATGAATCTGCATCCTATACCAACTCCAGACTGAATGGGAACAGTGATGTCTCAGAATTGCTGAAATGACTCAGTTCAACATGAATACAATTTAGAATCTCTGAGAATTTTGCTTGCTTGTATTTGATTGGCACGTCTTTGGATCTACTTTGCTGGTATGTGTATATTGTAGCAGCTGAGCTTTTTTTTTTCCATTGGTAGCACATTTAAGAACTCATTACTAGAAAGGGAATTTGGCCTTCTACTTAGCTTTTGAAGTGAGAAAGATTGCCATACCTTTAGTTTCTTCTAAAAATGAGCATATGGGTAGCCCTAGTATTTAACTGTGAGCTTGTAAGAGTACAATAAACGTGGAATGATGGGAGAGACAGAAAAGGATCACAGAAAGGGTGAATCCAGGAAACATTAGGAGTTAAATACCCCAATAGAAATCTCAAAGACTTGCAATGCAAGTAATAGTGTAGATTAGAGTTCTAGTTCTCAAGAAACAGTATTGAGAAGGTTTTTAAGAAAAGGCAGGTAGCTTCTATAAATGATTTCCGTGGAATTACAGGTGAGGATTTATAGATATCACGTATTTGCTTCAACTTTTACTAATATATGAAGCCATATGTTTAAAGAGATACTTGAATAATTTGGAAATTTAAGATACTGGTTTAAAAGTGTTTACAGGAACAACAAAGAAGAACCTGAAAGGAAGTCTCATTTATTTTATTTTTTAAAGTTTATTTTTATAATGCTTTATTAACTTATCTAATTCTCAGAGAGGGGAATATGTATCAAATTAAATGAAATTTAGAGCAATAAAACCTACCGGGTTAAAGAGCTCTTGGTTTATCATCAGGATGATAATTCACAGTTTACTTTGAGGAGATCTTTGAGTAAGAAAATATATACAGTGTTTGAACCTCAGGAAAAATTAAAATGTGGGAAATACTTGTCTTGCTAAAATGGATTTTGCAGTCCTTTGGTAGTAACAACCATGGTTTAGGCTTGATGCATTCAGGTAACCCATAAGCCTCATTTTCACCCCCCAAATTAAGTATCTAGTGCAGAAGGTACTTCTCCTTGCTCTCTGAGATATACCTCAATCACTTTTCCCCCCACTTGAAACAGACCTCTTCACTTCACTTGTAAAAGAAATTAGGCAAGTTAATTAAATAAGTGTGTTTTTTAAGAAAAGAAATTTAACTTCAGCCTTTTCACTAGCAAATATACATCTCATTTTCAAAATGGGGTTCCTATTGACCCTACCTCATAAGGGTATTCTACAGAAACTAGTTTGTAGCTGTTTCCAATAATGAAGTGCATAGTATCATGTGTGATAGAATATTTATAACTTTTTATTACATGCTTAAGGTTCAATCAAATAATTTTGATGTGAAGATTAAAATAATATGCTTAAAAATGCTATAAGAATTTTCATATTTTTAAACAAGGCAGTTTTGTAGTATCTTAAGATTAAATACAGCTACTGCTGTTTTGTTTTATTTTTAAACTGAGGCCTTGGAGTATTTTGTGTGAATAGGTATCACCTTCAGAAAAGGTTGCAGTAAGTTTTCTAACTAAATTCAGTACATATGTCCTGGGTCCATTTTCAAAGACTGGTTAAAACCTGCTGTGTAAAAATAACAAGATATGCTGTTTTTCATCAGATTTGTTGATGATGTAAATAAAACATGTAAATATATTAGTAAATGTTAATATTCATGTATTTTAAGTTAAGATTATAAAATTTGTCACAATGTGATTTTTTTATTCAAGTGAAAACAGATGTGTGCAGCTATTTTGAATATTGATTTATAAAACATTCATATTCTTATCAAATGAACTTGTGCTTTTTTTTGTGCTTCATTCCATGACTCTTAACCTGAAAGAAATGGTTCAAGGCCATGGAATCCAGGACTGTGTGTTATACTGGACTCACCCGTATTCCTTTCTTTTAGGCGCCATGCATTGAATGCCAGTGAGACTAGAGTCCATTGAAAAGCCTTTGGGATTTAGACTGAGGAAATTGACAGTAGTTACCCTATAGTAGTTCACTAAAGATTTGATGTTTCAAAAATTCGTAAAAGCAAAACAATGATTTAGAGTTGTTTTTTGTTTTTTTCCGGCACCGGGGATCGAACTCACAACCTTGCGCCTGCCAGACAGGCGCTTAAACCACTGAGCCAAACTCCCGGCCTTAAAGTTGTTTTTAAGGATTTCTTTTAATGAATTATCCTTCATCTCTTTGAAACAGTAAATTACCCCTTCAGAACCTTTGCTTAGTTATTATATTTTCACATTATTGAATTTCTAACGTCTGACTTTTAACACCTAACCCTAATTCAGCTTTAGTTTTTCCATTTAACTTGATGCAATGTTTTTTTTCGTGCAAGTGAGTTTTTTATTTTACTGGATTCCTAATCAATTGAATTAATATATCAGACTGGAGAGTTTATATGTTTTGAAGTATTCTAAATACGCATTATTGTCAGTTGAGGTGTTAGCACTTTTTCCCTTACATTGTGTCTTTAGGATAAATTGCTGGGACTACTAAATCAAAGAATAGAATTTATTTTTATGACAAGTTTTATCATTTTGGGAAGATGTTGTAAAACAACTGAAACGTAAATAATTCAACGAGTCTTATGCTCCCTCCTCTCAGTAAATCTCTTCTCTACAGTTTCTTGAATTTAAGAAACCATTACAAGTTTTGCCCTTTTGGGACACTAGTATTTGCGTCAAGGTTAGGCTATACAGAATTTAAGACCCCCAACTCAAAATTACATAACTTGGCGAGGTCATGATTAACTCCTTACCTCTGAGAATATTGAATTAATATCTTTCTTTCTTTCTTTTTTTCTTTGTACCAGGGCTTGAACTCACAACGTCGCGCCTGCCAGGCAGGCGCTTACACCATTGAGCTAAATCCCCAGCCCTGTTTTTTGAGACAGGGTCTCACTATGAAGTTCAGGCTGGCCTTGAACTCACTTTGTAGCCCAGGCTGGTCTCGAACTCACAATGATCTTCCTGCCTCAGCCTCCCTGAGCACTGGGATTAAAGGCGTGCGCCACAACGCCCGGTTTAAATTAGTTTCTTGATGAAGGAATAAACTGGTTTTAGGAAGGATGGAAGGCAGATAATTCCTGGAAGTATTCTGTTGGTGGAGACCTCATTAGCATATCTCCGGCTGATACGATTATTTGGGAAATCCTTGAATACTAAGAAATATTGTACCAGTTGTCATAGAAACTTCTCAGCTAGTTTGGTTGAGTAAACTGGCAATTCCGGTCTCACGCTTTATTCCGATACCTGGCCACTGCAAAGCTGGGAAATTTAAATAGAGTGATACTGATGAAAGGCCTTAGAACTAGGCAAGACTTGAAGGTACACCCTCCCCGTGGGTTAAGTCACCATTTCAAAAGTCCAACGGAGAAGACTTTCCTTTAAGCAAACCTCGCCTCTCCCTCTACGGTTGATTGCCTTTCAGAGCCGCCAAGTACCTTGGATCGGTTCTTATTTCGGAGACTCCTATTGGGTGCTAGAGGTCTCGCCCCCTCCAACAGCGCAGGGATTGGTTGGTTGTCCTCCGCCTTTGGCCGGTGATTGGTTGCATGAACACGTTTGGCGATTGGACGCTTGGAGTCTAGGGCTGGGAGGCGGGAATTCGTCCGGGTCTGTGTAGTCTGAGAGCTGCTAAGTGCAGAAAGCTGCGTGGCCGGCAGCGGCAAGCTCGCGGAGAGAGGAAGATTAAGGCTTGAGCCCTTTCTTCTGCACTCGTACTCTACATTATTTGCTCTCAGAAGTCAGTTTCTTTTTTCCCCGTGAGTCGCGGCCCAGGCCTGTCGCTTCAGTTTCCCGTCAGCCCAGGCAGGTGAGGGAGGCAGGCCGGGAAGGGAGGACGCGCGGCCCACGCAGGCCTTCGCTGTGCCGACCGGCCCGGCCCAGCGACCCCGGAGCCGTGGGAGGCGGGAGTAGAGGGCGGGAAGCCCTGGCGGAGGGAGCGGCTCTGGGCGGAGCGGCGGCGAGGGGGAGGGTTGGGCGGTAGCCGAACCCTTAGGGTTTTGAGTCAGTTGTTGCCAAGGCTGCGGCGTATAATGGGTTGATTCCTAGGTTGTATTTGAGGAGGTCAGCTTTGAGCTCTTGATTCAGTTTAAAAAGTTAGAATCCACCGAATCTCAGACTTACGAACAGACTCACTTTTAGAACAGAAAATACCAGAGAAGAGTTTTTGTTTGTTTTCTTGGCGGTACTGGGGATTGAACCCGGGGACTACCTTAGGCAAGTGCTCCACCACTGATCTACAGCCTCAGATAGCGGATCTTCTTTGGAATACCCAAACTGTGGTTAAGATTATTTATTGGCTTCATAATCATTTGGATTGCTGTTTTAACCATCTCCATCCACAGGTTTTTATCATTTTTTTCATTACTACAAAAGTTCCTCAGTTGATAAGTGTATATCGTTTCTCCCCTTTGTGGCATCCTTAGGATATATTTATGTGAAGAGTAATCTATGGACTTTCTCTTCAGAAAAATTCAGTCATGTGCACAAGTTTCCACATACAATTTTATACAATTTATTTATTTTTTGTCTTTTTTGATACAGGGTCTCACTATGCAGTTCAGGTTGACCTTGAGCTCACTTTGTAGCCCAGGCTGGTCTCGACCTTCAGATGGTCCTCCTGCCTCAGCCTCCCGAGTGCTGGGATTACAGGCGGGCGCCACCATGCCCGGCTTCCGCGTACAATTTTAATAGGTCACAGTTTGTGAATTACATCTATGGATTCTAGGTTTAGAAGAGGTGATGATTAAAGTACATCACTTAGATATTAGGTTACACTCATTGTGTCCTGGCAAAGTTTCATATCCCTAGCAGTTCAGTAGTAGTATTTCACTTCCATCGACGAAGAAACAAAGTCTGAGAGGTTAAGTGATTTACACTGTAAAATTCAAATCGGATTTGCCTTACTCCAGAACCGTTATACTCCGCTAACCCTTAAGAATTATTGAGCACCTGCTATGCCCCAAAGCAGTTTTTCCTTATAGAAATTTTAAAATTAGAAATTATTGCACAATAAGTTCTTAGACCAAAGAAATGAAAAGACATGTCAAAGGCAACATTTTAGGGAACCTTTCAAAACCTGCTGACTGCTGGTCCACACTTTTCCTTCTAACTCCAAGACTGGCAAGGGATGACAGGAAGGAACAGAATAGTACAAAAAAAGTGGTGGTAAGGAAATGGAGACAGTTGCCTTAGGAACCTATTGGTTTCTGTAGCTTGATCATATCTGATTTAAGGTGTTACAGGAGTTCATGCAGAAAGTGACATGTACTGTATCATGTTTGCACACTTTTTTTTTTTTTTTTTTGTGGCACTGGGGATCAAACTCACAACCTCACGCCTGCCAGACAGGCCATGTTTGCACATTTAACCTTTGCAACAATCTTACAGAGTAGATATTACCACTATCCTTATTTTATGAATGAGGACAGTGAGGTATAGAAAAGTTAACTTGCCCAAAGTTATACAATGAATACGTGACAGAATATGGATGCAAATTCGGATTTGGTAGGCTCTAGGGCTTGCTTTCCATCCCTGTGATATTTATAGGACTAGGGAGTTCTTTTGCTTCCATTTGTTGTGTTTATTCCAGTTTTAATTTCCAGACTTCTGTCCTACTGTTGGGTGGTTTTCTTTGAATGACTTTGTTTCAATATTGTTTTTAATTTGTATTGCAATTAGGAATCTGAAGTAAACAAGAAAGCAGGATGTCATCATTGTGTTCTGAATACACAATTGGTGGGGTGAAGATTAACTTTCCCTGTAAAGCTTACCCATCACAGCTTGCTATGATGAATTCTGTAAGTATTTTTTCAGTAATTAAGTCTTTAATGAGATACAGAAACCTATGACCCATAACATACATTGAGTATATGATTATATTAATATTCTCAGTAAATGGATTGAGATTGTTCGCAGGTTCATTTGAAAGAATAAGCTTTGAGAAAGTAATATTGATTATGATTAACTGTATATATCAATGGTTAGGATGCAAAAAGATTCTGAAAAATGTTTTCAGTTCATTTGGAACTTCTATTTCCTTTAATGAATTACTGCTTTCTACACAGTATTTTCTGTCTTTTACAGAGTACTGTATTTGTCACCATTAATTTTATTTTAAATGTGGTTATCCTTAAATACTTGTATGGAATTAATTCCAGGAACTCACCTTGGATATCAAAATTCGCAGATATCCAAGTCCATTATATAAAACAGTGCACTATTTGTGTATAACCTGTGTATATCCTATTTTCCTCCCTATTTTCCTTTAAATCATCTCTAGATTATTTATAATACCTAATACAATGGAAATGCTATTGTTATACTCTATTGTTTAGAGAATAAGGACAAGAAAAAGTCTGTACATGTTAAGTACAGACGAAATTTGTCTTTTTTTTTTTTTGAGTATGATTGACTAGTGATTCGTTTAATCCATGAATGAGAAGTCTGAATATAGACAGCCATTGTATTTGAAACATATAGAAAATTAATATAAAAATTTGAGTAAAGGGAGTTTCCAGTTTTTATATCTTAATATTTTGCCAAGTTTACTTCATATCACATTAATATCCTGAATTTGCTTTTTTCTTTCTCAGTATGTTTTTATATTTTTATTACATATATATCCATAAACAATATAGGGTATTTTACATATGTTTAAGCTTTGTGCAGTGAGCTGGGCACAATGGTACATGCTTATTACTTTAGTGACATGGGAGATAGGCAGGAGGATTACAAGTTTGAGGGCAATCTAAGCAACTTAGAACCTATCTCAAAATAAAGAAATAAAAGTGACTGGAGATGTACTTTTCGGGTAGAGTGCTTGCCAAATACATATTGTGGGAGGCCTTGGGCTCATTCCTGAGCACTGCAGTCTATAGTAGAAGCAACAACAAAAACAGTGCAGTGGTATGATACTATGCCTGTCTGTAGAACTTGTTTCTTTTTGTGGTGTGGGATCCATCTCGGGGCCCTCATACATCCTAGGCAAGTGTTCTACCACTGAGCTACACTTCCAGCTTCCTCCTCTTTCTCCTTTTTTTTTTTTTTTTGCTTAACGTTAACGTTATATTTTTAAATGTAGTTCACCTCCTCTTCTTCTTCTTCCTCCTCTTTCTTCTTTATTTTTTTGCTATATTTTGTATTTTTAAATATAGTTCTGTGGATTATCAGTTTCATTTGCAGCATCGTATGAATACAAGAATTTTACCTGTTCTTTTTTTCATTGCTAGGCATTTAGTTGTTTATATTCTTTTCCAATTACCAAATTATGCTGTTATGAACTTTTTTAATACATTTTTCCTTGTGTTTATGTAGGAAAAAAAAGTACATGTATATTGGATTTGGTTGGAGGTACTCATCTTTAACTTTACTACAAATTATTAATTTCTTTCCCCATTCTTTTTCTTCTGCAGTTTTGGGGATTCCATCCAAGGAATATTGAGTTATATCCCCAGTTCTTTTTTATTTTATTTATTTTGACATAAGGTCTCATCAAGTTGCCCAGGCTGGCTTTGAATTTGCCATCCTCCTGCCTCAGCCTCTTCAATACCTGGGATTACAGGCATGCACCACTACCTGGCAGTGGATTCCAGTTTGACAGAAGTGATTGTATAAGTAAAGCCCAAATTGTGTTTTTCATTTCGTCTCTTCTGCCTCATAGGCTTGGAAGTCCAAAATAATCTTAGGGCAAAGTGTAAAGGAATAAAGTCTAGATTTAACTAACTGCTTGTTCTCCTTTTGCTATTGCTCTGTTTACCTTGAGTGCAACCTTGCTTCTCCTTGCTATTTTGTTTGTACTTCTGATGGAAAGAGACTGAAGAAAGTAAAATGTTTATTGACTTTCTATTAAATTGGGTTCTTGTCTCCACAGATTGTCAGAGGATTGAACAGTAGACAGCATTGTCTGTTGGAGAGCCCTACTGGAAGTGGAAAAAGCTTAGCCTTACTTTGTTCTGCTTTAGCATGGCAACAGTCTCTTAGTGGTAAGTAGTAGCTTGATATCTTCAGATTGCTTGTTAGGATCTGAAAAAATAAGAGTACTTTTATGAGTGCTTCAACCATATTCTAGCACATTTAAATATTCTAAGATTTTTTTTAATAAGTCATATATTTCTAAAAGAGTTTTAATACAGCAAAATATGTTTAACCCTAAAACAATCTTAGCATAGTTTAGTCTTTAATGATTTAGAAAGTATTTTGAGCATTTTGGATGCGTTAAGTTATGACTAATTAGATAATAATTTATGTCTAAAAAATGCAAGTGAGTTGGGTTTGGTGGAGCATGCTTATAGTCCCAGAATTTGGGAGGCTGGGCAGGAGGTTTGCTACAAGTTCAGGGCCAGCCTGGACTATGTAGTGAATTCAAGGCCAGCCTGAGCTATGTAGCGAGAGCCTGCCTCAAAAAACAAAACATAAAAAAGGCAAGTGAGCTGGGCATAGCAGTGCATCCTATAATCCCAGCATGTCGGAGGCTGGGGCTGGAGGATCACTGTGAGTTTGATGCCCCCTGGGCTACATAGTGAGTTCAAGTCCAGTCTAAACTACGTAGTGATTAGGGGCCGGGGATTTAGCTCAGTGGCATAAGTGCCTGCATAGCAAGGTCAAGGTCACAAGTTCGATCCCTGGTACCAAAAAAAAAGCAAATAAACTACATAGTGACACTGTCTCAAAAAAATGTGAGCAATACCAGGTATAGTGGCACATACCTGTAATCCTAGATCCTAGCAGCATGGGATAAAGAAGTTTTTTGCAATATTGTTTGTATGAATTCATATTATTTTCCAATACTTTTACTTTATTTGCTAACAAATATAATTTAATATTTACACTTACGAAAGACAAAATAATCTGAAATACAGTAATCTGAATACATTTTAGATATGTAAATTATGAGAATTTGAAGCTAACTGTGGGTGGCTGCCAAGAGCTCTCTAAATTCCAAGGGCAGGGGGAGGAAGACCGAGGAGAGGTTGAAGAAAATAAAAACAGAGCCTGGCGTGGTGGCGCATGCCTTTAATCCCAGCACTCCGGAGGCTGAGCTAGGAGGAGCATTGTGAGTTCGAGACCGGCTTGGGCTACAATGAGAGAGCAGGGCCAGTCTGAGCTACATAGTGCGACCCTGCCTCAAAAAACTAGGCCTGGGAGTTTGGCTCAGTGTCTTAAGTGCCTGTCTGGCAGGCGTGAGGTTCTGAGTTGGATCCCCAGTGCTGCAAAAAAAAAAAAAGACAAAGCTGGGGATAGGTGGGCCCCTTCTCCGGATGGGAGGAAGAGAGACCGCTCAACCACTGCAGTGTGTTTATTTATATACTTTTCATATCACGCCCTTTGCTTAACTAGCTCACTTACACCCAGTGAGCACGGGAGTTCTCCATGCTGGAACACCGGTTCCCCTTCAGTGCTCCTTGCCCTCAGGGTGTTTCTCAGGTGCTCCGGGCCCTCGGGGCACTCCTGTTCTGGCACTTGTGATTTTGGCTCCACACATAAGAACTGTCACTAGCTCAGTGGTTCCCAACAGCTAACCACTGTATACAGAATCATCTTTAAGAGGAAATGTTGGTATTATAGATAAGACTTAAAAATAATAAGTATTTTATAGGCCTTTTGTTGTCCACTTTAATTTTACTAGTGTTGGTCTTTGGGGAAATTGATATTATCAATTAGTTACTTAAAATTTTACCAAATTTTTTTAATAACTTAAAATTTTTTTTTTTTTGGTCGGTACTGGGGATCAAACTCACAGCCTTGCACCTGCCAAGCAGGCGCTTAAGCCACTGAGCCAAACTCCTGGCCCTGTTTTTTTTTTTTTTGAGGCAGGGTTGCACTATATAGCTCAGGCTGGCCTTGTGCTCACGTTATAGCCCAAGCCGGCCTCGAACTCACAATGCTCCACCTACCTCAGCCTCCCGAGTGCTGGGATTAAAGGCATGTGCCACCATGCCCGGCTAACTTAAAATTTAATAGCAGATATTTGGAAAGTGGAATTAGTAATGTCATTGTGGTATAAAGGAGTAAATAGAGTCACTAATATTTTTAAAAAGGAAATTCAGCTTTCATAGTGTATTTGAATGGTGAATTTGTATATTGTGTGGGTGTATAATATAGATGTTGTATTCTATGTATTTAAATGTCAAAATTACGTTTTGTTGAACTTGAACATTGGTCTTAAAATGTATTTTGATAGAATTTATGTGTCCTAGAATATTTCTATTTGAAATAGAAGTATAAGCCGGGCGTGGTTGCTCACACAGGCCTATAATCCCAGCACTGGAGGGTGGGGGTGGGGGGTGGCCTGAGGCAGGAGGATTGTTGCAAGTTGGAGACCAGCCTGGGCTACAGAGCAAGCTCAAGGCCAGCCTGACTGCATAGGCAGACCCTGTCTCAAAAAGACACACACACAAATTAAAAAACCAAAAAAACAAAAAAAAGTATAAAATGGGCAACACTGTAACCCTTATGTATTTATATTGCTATTTATGATATTGAACTTTCAAATTCTTCATTTAGGGAACTAGTAATTAAAACATATACTTTAGGTCTTCCAGCTTGATTTTTATATACATCTCTATCTAAATGAGTACTTGAGTAGTGGTGCATTTATTGCATTAGTAATCTTTTTTGGACTTTTGTAAATTATACAGATTGATTATAACTTCTCTATAAATGTTTCTGGCGTGTGTCTCTCCTGTTCTTATCTGAAGCTGTAGATAGATAGACCGTCTTGTCCACATTGGCAGGGGTAGTATTTTTCTGGTTTTAGTCTTAAAAATCTTGCATCTTAGGAAGTATCTCAAACCTGCGTAACTGAGGTGATTGCTCACCCTAGGTACAGAGAAAGACTAATGCTTATTTAATTAGATGTATTGTAAATGAGCCTTTTCACTTTTAGGGAAGCCAGTGGATGACGGCATAAGTAAAAAAGCTGAGGTACCACTGTCATGTTGTTGTGTGTGCCATTCAAAGAGTTGTACACGTAGCGATGTGAGTCAAGAGACTTCGCATCATTTCAGCAATCCCAGTACACCACCACCTGAAAGGAATAGCACTTCATCAGTTTGCCGAGGTAAATTATATTTTTCTTGGGTCTGTTAGTATCTAATTGGAGCCTTAGTTATTACTGTTGTGTGGTCTGATTTAGATAAAGTTAGTTGACCTAATTTTTCTGCAATAATAATATTAAATTATTATTATTATTATTTGATTCTTGGAATCGAATCCAACACTTTCATACTGAGTTACATCCCCAACCCTTTTTAATTTTCTTCCTTTAAATTTTGAGACAGGATCTTGCTAAGTTGATAAGTAATACCAACTTACTGTGTGCTGCCTGGAATTAATTAGTCTATTTTTGGTGCCAGGATAGAATTTAGGGCCTCTTCATACCCCACTGAACTGCTCCCACAGCTGGAATTCTTTTTTTTTTTTTCTTTTTTTCTTGTGGTAATGGGAATGAATCCCAGGGGCCTTTGCAGTAAGCTGTGTTCCCAGCCCTTCCTAAAAATTTTTTTGATGCATGATTGTAATTTCAGCCCTTGGAAGGCTGAGGCAGGAGGATTGCTGTGAGTTCTAGGTAACTAGAGCTACATAGTGAGTTTAAGACCAACCTGAACTATATAGTGAGACCCTGTCTCAAAACAACCAAACTAAAAAAATAACTTTTTTTTTGTTTTGAGTCTGATTTTTTGTTCAGTCAGTAAATTGCCCAAGTTGGAATTGAATTTGCAATCTCCTTGTCTCAGCCTCCCAGTGTGCTGAGATTACGGGTGTGTGCTATCAAGCTGGGCTCCCAGCTGGAATTATTTAAAAAACATACAGGGAGATCAGTAATCCTTGGACTTTTTAAAAATTCTTCGTTTAACTTTTAATATAGAGACATTTGCTGGCTTGACAGTTTTTGTTGAAGGTAAAGCCTATTATTTGTAGCCAATATTAATTATCTTTTAGAATTTTATAAATCATAGTATTTGTATCTGAGAGAATATCTAATTAGCCTCATTCATTCATTCTTGATAAATTTGCTTGATCTTCGAAGGCCAATAACCTAAGAAGAATCAGGAACGTTTTATGTGTAATCCTTAACTATTTCTTCCTAGATTAAGAGAGATATATTAAGATTAACATAAGATTTAAAGAATAATATTAAAAAATACTTTTGCTTTTGACTGTTAAGATTGTTAATAGTCCAAATAGGGTAAATCTGATTTGTGTTCTGATGCCTTTGAATTGTAAATAAATTCTTTAATAAGTTCCAGACTCTTAAGTATACAAAAGTCCAAATCCTACATGTATAGCTTGATGAATTTTCACCAAGTGAATATACTCATATAGCCACACCTGTATGAAACATAAGACATTACCAACACTTCAGAGGCCCTTACATTCTTTTCTCGTCATCATCCTTTTTTCACATAGGTAGTGTCCCTCTCTTCTGTCACTACTGTGAATTTTGCTTCTTTACAGAAATGAAATGGTATATGTACTCTTACATCTATCTTCTTTTGTTTGACATTGTATTTGTGAGATTAATCCATACTGTTGCATGTACAATACCTCGTTTCTGTATATTTCCTTGTATGAATATATTAGAATTTATCGATCAGTTTTATGTTTATTAGAAATTTGGGCTGTTTTATTTTTGTTTAGTAGTACAGTTATGAACATTATTGTGTATTTTCTATTAGCTACATACCTAAGAATATATAAATATATTGAATTGTGGTAGATACTGCCAACATTTTCCAAAGTGGCTGAACCAATTTATGTGCTCCTTTATCTCCCTTTCCCTCAATATAGACATACCTCATTTTGTTGCACTTTTCAGATTTTTTTTTTTTTACAATTTGAAAGTTTGTAGCAATTCTGCCTTGAAGAAGTGTATTGATGCCTTTTTGTTCCAGTAGCTCAGATGATTGTTAGAATTTTTGAGCAGTAGTTTATTGTTAAATTTCAGACAGTGCTATTCCACACTTAATAGGTTAGAGTGTGGTATATGCTGAGAAACCAAAAAAGTCATGAGACTCATTTTATTGCAATATTTGCTTTATTGACATGGTCTGTAAATAAACTCAGAGTCTCTCTCAAGATATGTGTGTATATGAAAAATTTTCAACATTTCTATTAGCACTTAATAGTTCTTTTTTTTTTAAATCCATTTTATTCATAGAAAAAAAGAACGAGAAGAAGAAAAAAAACTTACAGTAAAATTTTAAAGTACATCAATCAGGGGGTAACCATGGTACATATATTGTGCATTGTCATCTCCAGATCATTCACCCAGAGCACAAGACATCTGCCTTCAATTGTCCCAACAATACCAGTACAAATCTTTCTCTTCAGCAAACTCAGAGAAATCAATAATATAACTATCTTAACTATTTTTTATATACATATACATATGTTTTTTCTTTCAGCTTGTCACACTAATGAAACAATACGATTTTTACACGTGTGTCTTATAGCACTCAGTGTTTCTAGTTTTTAAAAAGGATTAGATTTTCTCTTGCATGTATAACCCTCTCATTGAGTTTTATATTTTTTCTTTTGTTATTGTGGTGGGGATTGAACCATGTTATGTTGGTCTTGAGTCTTGAGGATTCTTATGGTTTTATTTCTTACACCATGTACTGAAAATAGTCTACAAAGGCTGGGGATATAGCTCAGCAGCAAAGCACCTGCCTGGCAAGCACAAGGTCATTAGTTTGATCCGTGGTACTAAAAAAAAAAAAAAAAAACAACCAACAAAAAGTAACAGTAATCTACTGTGTCCTAAAGAGAATATTCTACAAAAAACATGAATCTAATAAGTCATGACAGACTGTTCTATCAAAAGCATGTTTTCTCAAACTGTTTGTGAAAGTACTGTAAACTGAATGTTAAAGAAGTGTTTTTATAAATATTTGGTATTTCATGTTTTAAGTTATGGTATGAAATATTTAGAAATAAATTTTACATCTTGGTTTTAGTTTTCTTTTGTCAAGGTTGCTTCAGTATAGGTCATTTATGCCAATTTTTATTCTTCTATAAGACTCTCCTGAAAAAAACACACTGGCTGCAAAGTTATCTGCTAAGAAACAGGCATCCAAATACAGAGATGAAAATGATGATTTTCAAGTAGAGAAGAAAAGAATTCGTCCCTTAGAAACTGCCCAGCAGGTAAACAGAATGTATTGACTGAAACACTCTAGTTACAGTTCAACATGGTAGTCAAGTATCAATCAAGTTTTCAGTGGCACTTGTGGAAATTAGTTTAGTTGTATCACATCCATAAATTAAATGGTAGTTTATTATAAATTCATTTTGTACAGTTACTGCAAAGGAATATGTGATTATAGCAACTTATTTACTATGTCATTAAAGCAGAATTACATGGTGCTTTTCTTACATGAGGATTTGACAGCAAAATATTTACTTAAGCCATATTTTGGTAGTATAGCAGTTTTGCACTTTTTTTTTTTTAAAGATAGTAAAATCCAATAAAACATAGCAGAACAAAATCAAAGGGCTGGGAGTTTGGCTCAGTGGGTTAAGCACCTGCCCTGGCAGGTGCGAGTTTGTGAGTTTGATCCCCAGTGCCGCAAAAAAAACCAAAATCAAAACAAAGCAGTAGAACTGGTACAGAACTTCAAAGAAAGATACTATGAAAACAATAGCTACTATAGTATATCTTCTTATTTTCAGAATAGTTGACCATTCCAACAGGTATAGTAAAATTAAACCAAAAATAAAACACAATAAAACCAATAAAAACAATATAAAATAAAGCCAAAAAAATTAATCAGAATTAAGCAAAACAATGAGGACAGTATTGGGCCTCAAAGACAAGACAGAAGAGAGTCCCCCATATTTGCTACATTGCCTACTGGCATCTTTCAAAGAGATGCTCAGGCCGCTGGCCCCAGGCCTGCAAAATCAATGAAACAATACTAGCATTTAGTTGCTTGATGTTCCTTAGTTGCTAGCAGTTTAGCCAGACCTCCGAACCAGCAGGTTGCTTTGGTGGGGGGGGCGGGTGGCACTTTGTCCTTGATTCTTAGCGCTCTGGTAGGCATACGGGAGGCGCATGTTTCTCTTCCTGGAGTAGGCACCGGTCGGGTAGGCCCCCGGAAGGCAGACTGGTTGTCTTCTGGTTGGAGCTGCTCTGACCCAGTGGGGTGGGTTCTCAAGAGGCCCATCTCTTTCTCTTCCTGGAGTCGGTGCACAGGCCCCTGGAAGGCGGGCTAGTTGTCTTCTGGTTCTTTTGCACTTTTTAAATGGCTCCACTCCATTGTTTTTATCTAATAATTCTTGATCAAAACAGCTTTCATATGAATATTCACATTGTGGATGTTTTGGCATTGATAGTTTTAGTATAATGACAAAGTTTATTTTTACTGAGTTTTTGATTGGTCCTACATGATAAAGCATGTATATTTCTAAAAATTATTAGAAGACCAGAATTACCAGATACTTTTAATGAAGTATACTTTTTACAGGTGAGGAAAGTTTTTTTCTCGGAATAAGAGACTGGAAGTTTATTTTATTTTTTTGTCTTTCTGAGACAGGGTTTTGCTATGCAGTTCAGACCTGAACTCATTTTGTAGCCCTGGTTGGCCTTGAACTCACAGCAGTCCTCTTGCCTCAGCCTCCCCAGTGCTAGGATTACAGGTGTATGCCAACATTCTGGGCTGAGACTGGAATTTTAATAGACTTAATTATGAAAACTATAAATTGACCTTTATTCTTTTAATCAAATATGCTCAAAGTATTTTCTTATTTGTTTTTGTTTTTGGAGGGTCCCGTCTGTAGTGCGTGATGGCCTGGTACTTGGGCTGTAGAGCCCAGGCTGACGCTGAATGTGGCAGTTCTCCTCTCCTAGCTTTCTGAGGGTTGGGATTATAGGCATGCAGTGCCACACCGCCATCAAAATGTTTGCATTCTTATATAGTTTAAGTTAAACTCTTCCACTCACAGTTAATATATTTCTATAAGTAAATCTCATTTTAGAAATAGAATATGTGATTTTATTCTTGCAAAAGCACAAATTATGTGAGTCTATAGAGATTCCCACCTCCTAAAACTGTACATACGAGTTGGATATTAGAAGTAAGGTACCATGTAAATTGTAAAACATTTTTTCTTTGATTTAATTGGTTTTTATTTCTTTTATCCTTTGATAGGAACGGGATCATCAATATCCATTTTTAACTTTTTCTGACTTAATTAAATAGGTCTTTGGCAAGTAGAAAAAAAGCAGGATACAGTTTGGAAGGAAAACAGTGATCATTTGTAAAATAAATTTAATCAAGGTCAATTTAGTTTATCAAATATCTACTAAGTAATGATAATAGTAGTCAAGTAATTTATTTTATCATTTAGGAAATCATGACTGTACATTTTAAAATTTTATTCTGAGTTCTTTGCAGTGTTGAATGAGGTTTAAGTGTTGACTTATCTTTACTTTCCAATTAAATATGTGATTGAACTTTAAATACTTTATTTGATGTCTACATAGTAGGGTTATTTTATGGGAAGATTATTTTATAAACCTATAATGTTGATACATTACTGATGAAAGCTACTTTGGTTAGAATTCAACAGGTGTTACTCTCTTCTTTTCCATTTGAGTGCTATAATGAGGTGCCTATTTGTGCTTTTAAAAATCATTTGATTACTACCAGCTAGAAATAATCTTATTTTTCAAAGTGGAAAGCAACTCAGAGAGGTATTTTGACCTTTGAGACAACTACCCTGTCAATTAATTTTAATTTATGTTAAACTTCATCTGGTTGTGTGTTTACAGATTAGAAAGCGTCATTGTTTTGAAAAGGAGGTACATCATTCAGATGCCCAAGATACTTCAGGGAATACTTTGAAACTTAACTCTCCATTAGGAAAGAGAAACTCCTTTTCTTCACAAAATGTATGTATTTTTTTTTTTAATATAAAAGACAAGACAGAAGAGAATCCCCCATACTTGCTACATTGCCTGCTATAAAGAGATGCTTGGGTTGCTGCCCAGAAAATGTATGTATTTATGCTATTCTTTAAAGAAGAAAAATGTGGGACTTTCTAAATCTGCTTTTTTAGAAAAGAAAGACTAGTATGGTTTAAAGAATGGTAAAACACAACTCAGAAGTCCTAAGTGTTGTCAAATGTTGCTTACTAATGTGCAAGGTGGTAAATCCTATTCTCTCTGTTCCTCAGTTCCTCATTTGTAAAATGAAAAATTTGCACTAGAGAAAAATCTGAAAGTTCTTTGTTGTTATATATTTGAGTATTTGTAAACAGCCATTCCCTGAAGTTCTTTATTATTCTTAGGACAGCAAGTTTTATGACATAATCCAAGGAGCTCCAGACATTCCTGAGGTTTTTTTGGTTGATCTGTGAGGTCAAATGTATTTTCATAAGAACAGTGAGGTGTTATTGGCCTTTGTTATTGTCTTGACATTTGCACTGGTGATGCAAAAGCAATGACATGTAACAGTTTAGCACAAATCAAAGTAGTGACTCCAATCTGTATTAACAATAATTTTGTCTTTACCAACATTAACTCATAGTTGTTTGTTTGTTTGTTTTTTGTGGCACCGGGGATTAAACTTGCAACCTCACGCCGTCAGGCAGGTGCGTAAACCACTGAGCCAAACTCCCGGCCCTAGTTTTTGAGACAGGGTCGCACTATGTAGCTCAGGCCCGCCTTGCGCTCACGTTGTAGCCCAAGCCGGCCTTAAACTCACAACGCTCCCCCTATCTCAGCTTCCCTAGTGCTGGGATTAAAGGTATGCACTACCACGCCTGGCCATTAACTTATAGTTAACGAAAGAGAGCACCACTTTCTCTTAGTATTGTCTTTAATGATCAGTAAAAATAACTAATTTTATTAAATCTCAGACCTTGATATTTCTCACATTTCATGTGAAGAAATAACTAGTACTCAAAAAACACTTGGATATAGAGGCAGGACAGTGCCTTGAGGAAAAGCACTTGTGGAATAGTTTGGCTTGTGAGGTGAATCAGCCACATTTTTTCATGAAACATTATTTTTCTTGAAAGAATGACTTACAGGTTTACTGGGGTAATTCTTCATAATGAGGGAGCTTGATGAAATTTGAGCTTTCATGTAAAAATCAAATGCAAAATTTATGTATACTATTGTGAACTTGGCAAGTGTTCAATACTTTGGACTTTAACGATGAGTAAAGTCTGCTGATAATATGGAATATGATTTTTTTTTTCCCTTAACCAAACTGAGGGCCTGGTACGTTCTAGGCAAGTACTCTGCCACTGGGCTATGTGTTAAAGCCCCATAATGTTACTTTTTGGTATTGTATAATAAGATGTGTCAGCATCTGTAAGATTGTATATGTAAGACACAGTGAAGTAAGTATTAGCTAAGTGCATGATACTACAAAATGATGCCTGGAAAAGATCCATCCTAAGTACAAGATAGGCCAGTAGGCCTTTTTTTCTACCCTGTCACCGATTCTGAGGCAGTCACAAGTTTTGTTTTCAGATTTAGTTGTACTTTGTTGATGATATTCATTGAAAGTCTTTTAATTGGAGAAATCAGCTAGAAACTTTTAATTCAGCTCTCTCTGAAATAGAATGACAAGATGGTACTTTTTTTTTTTTTTTTTGGCAGCACCGGGGATTGAACTCACAACCTCGAGTCTGCCAGACAGGTGCTTAAGCCACTGAGCCAAACTCTTGGCCCTCAGCTAGAAACTTTTGATATTAAATTGTCAATTATGATTATCATGATGACATATACTGCATGTTTTGCTTTTCTAATATCTTCTCATTTTCTGGTACCATATTTTCTTCATAACCTTATTATTATCTGAATTTACTTGTTTACTTGTTTATTATCTACGTGCCCTTTTAGGATGTAATGTCAGTCTTTTGCATGTATACCTCTGGTGTCTAGAAGACCATGTGGCACTAGTTGCTCAATAAATATTTATAGACTCCTGTTGAAGTCTTATAATGACTGTTGAGTAGTTACTATTGCTATTCCCATTTTACACATGAGGAAACAGAATTAAGTAACTTGCCTAAAGTCATGAGGGTGATGAATAGTAGAGATAAAGGCTGCAAAGGTTGTCAGTAATGTTCTAGCAAATATTCTAATTACTTTGTTGTACATTCTCTCTAAAATACCTCTTAGAGGTCCTGGAGCCATCTAAGCAGAGTTCTACACCAAGATAAGGAAAGAAGTATATAGGAGCTTAGGGGTAAGGAAGTCAAGTATAAAATAAGCTGTAATTGTATAAGATAAACAGGTTTTTCCCCTTAGGATTTTTTTTTTAAATATAGAAGAAAAGTAAGAAATTAAAGTAAAACAATTTCACAACAAGCCAATAGAGTAACAATAATCAGCACATTGTGTATTGTTATATTCACAGCAATTGTTTAGGGTATAAGATATAGACATGAAACATTGTCCAAAAAATTATTAGCACAAAACTTTCACCTCAATGAATCAAGAGAAACCAGCTATATGACTAGCTTTTTTTTGTTATGATTGCTCTATTATTTTCAAATAAACATTTCACATTAAAAATGAAATCTGAAGATGACCCTGTGAAAACTACTTTTCACTCAACATTCTTTTTCTTTAACCAGCTTAACTAATTTTTTGTATACATAGATTTTCTTTCAGTTCATCACACAAGTGCTGCCCAGTTCATAATAGCTACATCTTGGAAACAACCTAAATGCCCCTTGACTGAGAGATGTGGTAGCTGGGTGTGGTGGTGCACGCCTTTAATCCTAGCACTCGGGAGGCTGAGGTAGGAGGAGCGTTGTGAGTTCGAGGCCAACTTGGGCTACAACATGAGTGCAAAGCCGGCCTGGGCTACATAGTGTGACTGTGCCTCAAAAAAGAACTAGGGCTGGGAGTTTGGCTCAGTGACTTCAGCGCCTGTCTGGCAGGCGTGAGGTTGTGAGTTTGATCCTGGTGCCACAAAAAAAAAAAAAAAAAAAAAAAGATGTGGTATTTCTATATAATGGAATCTAATGGAATACTACTCAGCTATAAAGAATGATAAACTAGACATTTTCACTCTTAAATGGATGAGCATTGAAAATATACTTCTCAGTGAACTAAATAAGTCACATATGTAACCATAGCATTATTGCACTTGTGTGAGGGTTTTTCTTTTTTCGTTTAATTTGTTTTTATTTTTTAAATGGTTGGTGTCTCACAATGTTTCCTAGACTGGTCTTAAACTTCTGAAGTTGCCAGGGGTTTAGCTCAGTGGCCTAACCACCTGCCTGGCAGGCAGGAGGTTGTGAGTTTGATCCCTGGTACCAAATAAATAACCCAAAAAACAAACAAAAAAAACTTCTAAAGTCAGGCAATCATTGAATCTCAGCCTCCCAGGTAGCTGGAACTACAGGTGTATGACACCATGTCTGGCTAGTTTTGTTTTTTTAGTTTGCTAAATGAGGATGCACAAGGCTGTTAATGTCCTGGTCACACAGGGCTGTTAATGAGGATTACAGTTAACAAATTCTTAAGAGTATAGCTGGCATTTTGTAGAGATTAAGCAATAAATAGCAGAAGTAGTAGTTGCAGCAGCCAGTACAGGTTGAGTAGCCATTATAAAAAGTGTTTGGACACAAAATGTTCTGGATTTTAGGTATTTCAGATTTTGGAATATTTCTAGATACATATGGGTTGAAGTATGCCTTACCTGAAATGCTTGGGACCAGAAATATTTCAGATGTTGGAGTTTTTTTGAGTTTGGAATATATGCATTGACTTTACATAAAATCTTAGAGATGGATCCCAAGTTTGAACGTGAAATTCATTTATGTTTCATAATACACTGTATACACATAGCCAGGAGGTAATTTTGTACAACATATTCAGTGTGTCTGCATTTTGACAGTGACCTGTCACATGTGGTCAAGTGTGGAATCTTCCACTTTGGCATCTTGTCAGTGCTCAAGAAGTTTCAGATTTTGGAGCATTTTGGATTGGAATATTTAACATGCAGCCACATATTTATAGTTCTTGTCTTTCAACTTCTGGTAATAACGGTTATATAATATTGACGAATAATAGTAAATATATTTGTAGTTCTTACCTTTAACTGCTGTGAAAAGGTATTTATATTTTTTTCTTTTGGTAGTGCTGGAAATTCATTCCTATGGCCTCATGTATGCTAAGCAAGCGCTGTACTACTGAACTATATCTTCAACCCAATTAATTCAAATTTTGAGAAGTTAGGTCTAAAAGGAATTAAGTAAAAAAATTATTTTAATGTCTTGTAAGGATGAAACGTTTTTAGAATCTAGACCACCTGACTCTGAGTACCTAAATTTTAAGCCAACTGTTTTGATTGATTTCTCCTTTTAGATAGTATATTGACATATGTGGATTGTTAATGTTATGGTCTTATCAATAAAGTATAATTATATGTATATTTACATCAGAAATTATGTTTTTTTCCTTGGCTTTTGATGACATGATTTTGTATTTCAGTAGAAGTGGAATGATATTTTTGTTATAAATGGGTGATTTATTACTTATAATGTTAGAAGTCTTGGTTTCTGACAGTGTCTTATAAGTGAATATTTATTGAGCACACTAAATCTCAATTAAATCCTATAACTCAAATTGTAACATTTCACTAGTGTGACACAACTTTTGTTTGTAGAAGACATAAATGGTATGTGCTATACTAATTAAACATGCATATAGTAAACTGACATCAAAGCATATTTGCCGTGTAAAAAAACATGGTTGAGTTCTAATATTTGTTCTTTTTGGGAGTTGGTAATGAAAAACATGAATATATAAAGTAATTTTGTATGCTTTCTGAATGGTTAGATAAACGAATCCCATAAATTCTGAGGTAAAATGATCTACATTTTCCATTTTTTCTTCCAAATAAAATCGAATAAGTAGTAAGAATAGAAATAATCATTAGAAAATGTCAGTGCATGTGAATGTCTGTTTTTTATTTTAGTAAATTGCTAGTAAGCTTAAGTATCTCATGGATATTAAGCATTAAATAGTACACTTAGTTTTCCAGAGAAGTAGGACTAATCATCCCCATGAACATAAAAGAATAAAAGGAATATAAACAGAGCTTACTTAAAGAATGATATTTTTGGGTATCATAGAGAATTTTTTTTAGCAAACTGACTTTGGTTTCTGTTGTAACATTTTTTATTCTTTGCTATGAGACATTATTATTATTATTATTTTTTTTTTTGTGTGTGTGTGTGTGTGTGTGTGTGTGGCATAACCGCACGCCTGCCAGACAGGCGCTTAAACCACTGAGCCAAACTCCCAGTCCTAGTTTTTTGATGCAGGGTCGTACTACGTAGCTCAAGCCGGCCTTGTGCTCACGTTGTAGCCCAAGCCGGCCTCGAACTCACAACGCTCCTCCTACCTCAGCCACCTGAGTGCTGGATTAAAGGCGTGTGCCACCACACCCGGTGGGACATTATAAATTACAAAAGTATTTTCTATAGACTTTGCAATAGGTGATTTCATAAGGAAGTAGAATAATATAGTAATTTGATGCATAATAATTTCATGTTTTAGTGACTGCACAGCATCTTTTAAACAGACCAAATTTTTGCTGGGTGTGGTGGCACATGCCTGTAATGTCAGCACTGGGGAGGCTAGGGAGGAGGATCGCTGTGAGTTTGAAGCCAGCCTGGGCTACACAGTGAGTTAGGGCAAGGATGACCTGCATATTGAGACCCTGCCTCAAAAAAGAACCAAAAAAATTTTTTTTTAGATAAAATAGTTGAAAAATGCCATCTATATTTTAAAATTTTTCTTATGTTGAAGGATCATATATGTCTCACATTTTATCATATTTTAATCTAGACCACTTATGTTATAATTATTAACACATATTAGTTGTGTAAATTATTGGGTTTCAGTGTGATATCTCCATGTATGGATGCATCATGATTTGCTAATGTCTGCCTTCCCTTCTGCCTTTCTCTTTCCTTCCAGCTTTCCTGCTGAATCTCTTCTCCTTCCTTAATAGTTTCTCTTTTACTTTCAGATTCTTTTCCTAGTTTCTACATATGAGAGAAAACATGCAGTTCTCATTTTTGTGTCTGGCTTATTTTGCTTAACATGATGCCTCCATTTCAATTTTCTTGTGAATGAAATGATTTCATTTGTTATGACTGAATAATAAACCATTGTTTATATAATGTATTTTTATTTTTATATTTTTGAGGCAGGGTCTTGCTATTATATAGTTCAGAGGCTGGCCTTGAACTCACTGTGTAACGCAGGCTGGCCTTGAACTTGTGGTGATCCTCCTGCCTCAGCCTCTTGAGTGCTGGGACTACAGGTGTGTGCCATCATGCCTGGCCTATACCATACTTTTTAAAATGTATTCGTTTGTTAAGTATATTAGGTTTTTTTTGTTTGTTTCTTTGTGGCACTGGAGATTGAACTCACAAACCTTGTGCCTGCCAGGCAAGCACTTAAGCCACTGAGCCGAACTCCCAGCTAATGTATTCATTTGTTGATGGGCACCTAGACTGATTCTGTAACTTGACTATTGTATTTTTTTTTTTTTTTTTTTTTTTGGTATAGGGCATTGAACTCAGGGCCTTGAGCTTGCCAGTGCTATATCCCTGGCCTTGCTATTGTAAATAGTGTCATAACAGACACAAGTATGCAGATGACCCTTGTATCTCTTTCTTCCTCTTCCTCCTCTCTTTTTCTTTTTCTTTCTCTCTCCCTTCCTCTCTCCCCCAAGGCCTTTGTGCTGAACTACAATCCATTTTTTACTTTTTGAAATAGGGTCTTGCTAAGTTGCCCAGTTGCCTAGGTTGATCCTCCTGCCTTAGCCTCCCAGGGTGCTGGGATTACTACCGTCACGCCCAGCTGCAGGTGTTTCTTTTGTGTGTTGACTTCATTTCCTTCAGTTGAGTGTCCAGGAATGGTATGGACGGTTCCTATGGTGGTTCTAGTTTTAGTTTTTTGAGGAACCTCTAGACCAGTGGTGGTGAACCTATAGCATGTGTGCCACACACCAGGCTGTTTGTATCATTAAAAGCTCTAAAAGGTTGGCCATCACTGCTCTAGACTTTTCCATGGTAACTGTGGTAATTTACATTTTCACCAACAGTTTATAAAGGTTCCTATTTTTCCACATCCTTACCAGCATCTATTATTTTTTCTTTTAATAGCCATTCTGACTGGGGTGAAATGAAATCTCACTGTAGTTTTGACATTTACTCCTTGATTTCTACAGTGACCCACTATTCAAAAATATCTTCAAATTTCATGGGTTTATATGATTTCTGTGGTTTTTCTTGCCGTTGATGTCTAGTTTCATTCCATATGATACACTAAGATGCAAGAAATTATTTTGAATTTTGTTTGAAATTTGTTTTTTTTTAATTTTATAGAATTTATATTTTTGAGAGACAAAGAGAAAATTAATTTTCCAGTTTTTTGTGGATTGGTTGTTCATTTGGTTGATTTTTGTTCTGGGGATCAAATCCAGGATCTTGTGTGCAGCATGCAAGTGCCCTACCACTAGCTATGTGCTTTTAACTTTTTTTTTTGGTACCGGAGATTGAACTCACAAACCGGCGCTTGCCAGGCAGGCACTTAATGCTGCTGAACTAAATCCCCACCCACTATTTTGAATTTGTTAAGACTTGGTTATATGATGTGATCTGGAGAAAGTTTCATGTGCTGTTGAATATGTATTCTGTAACTGTTCGATAGAATATTTTTAGATATGTTAAGTCCATTTTATCTATAGTGTAATTTAGATATTTCTTTGTTGATTTTTTGTTTTGTTTTGGTCTGGTTATCCCCAGCACTGAGAAAAAGAAAATAGTGTTACTATTTATGTGGATAACCTAGTGTTCACTGCTTGTTCCCTTTCCTGGCATTTTAATTTTCTTATATTAGTAATTAATATATCAGGAATCTAGTGAGGCATCAATGTCTCCGTGGTTAAAGTGTTAAAAAAAAAGTTAAGAAAAAAATTCTGATACTGAGATTAAAATGTTAACATTCCAATTCTTTGTTCCACCATTCATATTTGTCTCTGGAATTTATATTCATTCTTTGGGCACATCATTGCAATTGGCAAGATATTGTTACAGACATTCTTATGCTTGTTAGCTTTTAGTTTATTTATTAAATAAGTGCTGACATTCTCTGTATACTTTAATAAAAGTAATTATATTTAATTGAATGTAACAGCTCATTTTAATTTTGGCCGATATATGCAGTAGGGACTTGGGTCCAGCAGAGTGCGCTGTTGACCTTCTGAGTGTTGATGCTGGGATGACCTTGGGCTTTTCCCTCTTTCTTCCTCCCGTTATTGTTTCCTTTCTTCCTTCCTTCCTTCCATACTCACGCCCTTTTTTTCTATGTAAAATGTCGTCTAGGGTCTCAGAAGAAAATGACCAGTTCTCTTTGAAAGGTATTTTATGAATCATTTTGTCAGCGTTCATTTATTTTATTTGAAATGACTAGTTAACATAACTGCATATGTATGGTGGTTTGCTAATTGGGTGCCAAACACTCTTTTAAATGCACTTTAGAAATATTCACCTAGAAAACAGGTTAGTGTGAACTAATACTGATTGTCAAGTTCTAGTAAGTTTTCTTTGGATTTATGGTTTCCAAAATAATACAACAAAATTTTAAGACAGTCCTTATAACAATCCCATGGGGAAAGGTATTGATATTTTCCCAAATTACACGTGAGAAAGTTGAAAAAATTGAGACAGAGTGTTTAAATGACTCGTTCCTATCACAAAGCAGATGAGTGGAGGCTGGATTAGATTGTAGGCAATCTGGCTTTAGGATAGATCCTCTCAATCACCTTACTATTCTGCCTCAGAATAAACTCTTCATGACCTTTGAATGGAAGACACTTCATTTTTATGCTGTCACAGGTCATATGTATTACCATGTGGGTAATTTGTCAAGATGCTTCCTTGTTTAGTCTCCCAACAACTTGTCTTCATCTTTACAATGCTTACTAAAGTTTATGTTACATATTTATATGTAGGTTTAGGCACTTTTGTTTTGTTTGCCTCATAGCCAGTATATTCTCATGTGATGTCTTTTCCATATTTTTATAACCAGTGTGTAACACACATACCAAATTTAGTAAGTACTCACATTTTTATTGAGTAAGTGAATGAAAAAATGGCCAAAGTTAAGGAATGCATGATTCATCTTTATTTGTAGATTGTAACTTTTACTGAGATACATACACTTAAGGGGATATGAAAGTATTGTTAAAATTTTTTTCATTCTACAATACATTTTGGTTGTAGTTTAAAAATAACAGACTGAACAGTGATTTCAGGAATTGAGATATATTGGCTTGCTCTTTCTCTTTTTAATTTTAAAGAGAAAAAAGAAAAACAGACAAATCAAGAAGCAAACAAACCTAAAAAAACAACAATAAAGCAAAATGACAGCAACAAAACAACAATAGCTATATAGGTTTTCAAAACAAAATGATGGGAATTTAACAATGGTTGTTATATTGTGTATTGTTATCTTCAAAGTAGTTGCTCTGGTTACCAGATACAGGAATAAAACAAAACAGTAAAATAGAACAAAACCTTGGATTTCAAAAACAAGAGAGAAGGAAATTCCCCTCAGTTGCCACAGTGTGCACTGCCATCCTCCAGATAGATGCCAGACCACCAGCCCCAGAACTGCAAAGTCAATCAAACAATACAAGCTTTAGCTATTCCTTTCACCTCAGTTGCTATCATCTCACCCTGAGTTCCTCTGAATCAGCCAGTTGTTTATGGGTGTGTGTATGTGTGTGTGTGTGTCTGCGTGTCTCCCAGCCCACACACGGCTGGCTCACAGGAAGGTGGTTTGGCTTCTTGCTGGGTCTGTACGCCATGGCAGACCCTGGCTCATGCGAATTCATGGCTCAGATTCTCTTGTCTTTCTCCTGAGGCAGAGTCCCACTGTGTAGTCCAGGCCAGCCTCCAACTCATGGCAATCGTCCTGTCTCAGCCTCCTGAGTGCTGGAATTAGAGGCATGTGCCACCAGCCCAGCACCACTTAATTTATTGGAGTTTTTTTTGGTCTTTTTGAGACAGGGTCTTGCAATGCAGTTCAGGCTGGCCTTGGGCTCATAGCCCAGGCTGGTCTCCAGCTTGCAACAATCCTCCGCCTCAGCCTCCCGAGTGCTGGAATTATAGGCATGAGCCACCACACCTTGCTGTGCCGCTTACTTTAAACAAAGAACAAGTATT
>RJWM01011679.1:0-59022 GCA_004363535.1 Dasyprocta punctata | reverse complement strand
AATTTGAGAAAATAATAGGACTGCATCATGGAATTAGGCAAAAAAAAAAAAAAAAAAAAATCATGTAAAAATAGAATACATGCTCAGTGTTTAGTATTGTGCCAGGCATATACCTTTTTGGTAAGTACATTCACTAATATTGATCATCATTACACTAATTTAGCTACGCACGACCTTGAATTCTGGAAAATCTTCCTTTGAGCTGCTTTCATTTCTTGTACATTCTACTAAACAATCTGAGTTAAACTTTCTTACACTGATATAGGACAATTCTAATTTCCCTTCCAAGAAAGGTAGATTTAAACATTTAATACCAGTCTTCCCTAGTGCTGTCATGGACTGACCCCTGGAGGTTCATGTATTTTCCATTTCCCTTTCATTTCACCACTTACACATTACCATCCTGGCTGCTGCTTCTGCACACTGGTTTGTGCACACGACAAGCAGCAACTTCTCCAGGGTTAGTACTGTTGGTGTTGCATGGTGCAAAACACTGTCCTTGCTTCAGAAATGAAACATATGTTAATGCAGCCTGAGATGGATCAGCACTTTTAGTGACTGTGTCACCCTGTTGACTTTCACTGAGTTTGCTGTGAAGTTGGAGACTTTCTTTCCCATATGCTTGCACTGCTATACAACTCAAGGTCCTTCTTTGAACTTGTATAACTGTGTTTTTAAATCTGAAGTGTACTTTCTTTCCCTTTCATTATTACAATATCTATTGTACATTTTGGATCTTATTACTCTTCCAGTTTTTTAAAATTATTATTTATTCATTTTTTACACTAGGGAGACAATATGACTTTTACAAATATGAGTCTGATTTATTTCACTTATGAGTATAGTCTCAAGTTACATCCATTTACCTATAAAAGTCTCAAGATCATCCTTTTTACAGCTGAGTAATATTCCATTGTATAAAAAATACCACAGCTGGGATAGGGGAAGGAGAAATGGAAGAAAGGAAAAGATTATATGTATGTAGGTATGCACATATAACTGTGTATGTATGTATAAGTATGCACGATATATAACTAGACTACTAATTCTCTGTTAGTTCATCAAAAACAAGTTTGTACTGTCATTGTTTGATTGTCTGATCAGGTTTTATGCCTAGATCTTGTAATTTGAACAACTACTTCTAAGATAACAATATGTAATATATTAATTAGTATTGATTTCTTACTTTTAAAAAAACATTATTTCTACCCTTTTTTGTTTTGCTTTTTAAAATAAAAAAAATCTGAAGTATAACATGTTACAACCTCTTCCATTTCACACTGTTAACTTGTTCCATTCTTCTGTCTGATGAAGTACTTTTTGAACCCTGATTCTGCCATTTAGTATCAACATTCTCTTCCAGCTTTGTGACACCATTTTTCATAAACTCATCTTATGTAGCTTCTGTCATTATTAATTAAAACGTTGAACAGATGGGGCCAAAGGAAAGCTTTGCAGTAGGATACTAGAAATGCTCTTCCAGGTTGGTGTGTATCCTTTAATTAGTGCTGTTCAAGTGCCTACACGCTCACCAACTGTACTAACATAAATATCATACTTCTCTTCATGATGCCCACACGTACTGAATCAAAGGCCATGTTAAGTCCCTTGTTAAAGCCAATTTAGCTTTTCTACTGCATTTTCTTAATCTACCAGTTAGTCTTACAAAATAGGAAACAAATGGATTCTAAAATAGGTTTCTTCTTAGAAACCTTTGTTGGCTTCCAATAATTGCTGTTTCCCTTCTTATTCACTCTTAAAAAAATGCTTGGAATTAATGTCTATCCCACTGGCCCATAGTATAGAAAACTCACTTTTCTTTTTGTATCCCTCTTAAATATTTTCTGTTGTTTACCCTTGTTAAGGAAAAAATAATAAGAGATTAGCATGGTTTTGAAGCCCTTAAAATGGAGTTAGGATGTGGTTGTGAATCAGATCTCAAGACACTCCTAAGTGAGATTGTAGACACACCCTATCTCCAGATACAAGCTGACCTTGAGCTATGTCTCTAACAAATGATGTAATTTCCAACCCCTTTGTAGTCTAAAGCTATAAATACAGCTGTCATTTTGCAAAACCTTGGAGCACATTTTCAAGACTGCTTGAATCTGTTTTATTCTGAATCTGGATTACAATCCTATTAACCTAAAATAAATATTATTTTCTTTGATCTCAACCAAGTTGATTTTATTGTTGCTTGAAACAATTTTTCAGTACCACTTGACAGTGATTGAACAGTCTCCTTGGTGAATCTCACAATGCTGTTGAAGAGACTTAATCTAGAGAGGAGACAATGCAACTTGCTAGTTGCTTCCTTATAATATCTTAATTGGCCCTAAATTTTAGTTTTCTCTTAGGAGTGTTCATCTTTAAAAATGACCTCTATGGTCCCTCTGGATCTAATATGATTAGCTGTGCGACACAGAAAATGTGACACAGTACACCAAACTAGCTCTAGAGGACAGGCCATTGGACAGCGAAGGATTCATGTTTGAATTTCTCATCTTAAATAGGGAGTTTAGGGCTGGAGATACAGGTCAGTGGCACAGCACCTGCCTGGCCAGTGCAAGGTTGTGAGTGTGATACCTGGTACCAAAAACAAACAAACAAAAAATAGGGAGTTTAAACAGACCTTAAGGGGTATTGAAGGGTTTAAGTCTTCTTACATTCCACAACACTTTTATTTCTCAGATTTATATACCACAGCAGTTTTGGTTTCTGCCAGGCACCACCATCATTTAGGTTTAAGAGGTTTAGGTTTAGAGATCTCATTTCACAAAGCCCAGGACTGGGGGGTAACTGAGTGGTGGAGCACTTCTCAACATCACAAAACAAACAAACAAACCCCAACAAAACCCCAGTCTCTCAAACATAAGACATCTTCTCCAGTATTCAGAAGTTTGGGTGGAATTTTATTTTTCATTTTCCAAGGCAACAGATCTTAATTTAACATTAGGTTCCATTAAGAGAACACAAAGGTACAACACTAACCACAATAAAGCAGTGATTTGGAGGTCAGTATTTGCACTGTAGGACGATAATTAATTCCATGGTCCCCTTGCTTTGATGAGAAGTAAATGGGAAAGCAAATGATTCTTGAAATTGCTTCAAAAAGTTCATTTGTTCCTCCTAGTCTCAAAGTCTCCCTCCTCCATTAAGACAACGAGCCTCTGAAGTCTTTAATAGAACCCACCAGTTATTTTTTTTTCACACACAAATCTTCACAGAAGTCCAGAAGGTGAATCAATGTTCACAATTTAACTTTCTCACCACCGCAGTCAGTCACCTTGGCCTCTTTCACCCTGGTTCTCTTGGCTGCCTTTTGATGGAGGGGGGTTAGGGTTTTGTGCTATTTATTTTTAAAGATACTATTCTAGTTGCTTAAATAAACAAAGACAAACATTCCCCCAAATGATTGAAATTTGTTGGATTTATTTCCTTCTAAAGTTTGTACATTTAACATACACCATATACATATTAATTCCTTCACTATTTTGCATGATTTCTAGGACATAAAAACCATTTCAAATGCAATAATTTTTGTTGCCATGAAACAACAAAATACCCCCAACTTATAAAAACACAGGAACAGTTATATTCATGAACATTTACATAATAGAGAAATGTACTATATATATCACAGCTTCTATACATATCAGGTGACCCACTTGTCTACAAGGGTTAGGTTTACTTTAATAACAGTGAAATAGGGCAATATTTATATACAACTATTTTAATAAAAAATAAAGCAATTGTAAAATGTAAACTTAATTTTCAAAATAGTCTTTAAACACTTTAACAATATCCACATGAAGTACTGTTCCATTCAAAAGAGGACCACCATAAATGCCACCATTTTCTAGATGGCATTTCTTGAATCTGGTAGGTGACAATGAGGAACAGGTTTCTAGTACATAATAAGGTACCACTAGCTTAGCTTACCCAAATCTGCTAATGCTGACAGTTTGGCCACTTAAAAGGAGTAGGCTGCTATTTTGCCACTAATTACTTTCACAATTTGCAGGGGACATATGGCACCAGGACTGCAATGAAACTGAAATGATTGGTGGAGAAAACTCTGAAGGTAAAGGAATGTTCCACACGCTGTCAATTAGTTTGAGCCACAGTGAATTAAAATCCAGCTAATGTGTTGGAAAAGTTAAAAGTCTTGTTTTATATTAAATGATACAAATTATCACCCTTCTACATGTCCCAGAGTAACCAAGGCTGACAATATGTGTCCTCCACTTGTGTAAATTTCTGTCCTAGAAATGGGCTCCTGAAACTTGAGGTAGAAGAGGGTGCAGGGAGGCATGTAGGCCTTTACCCAACAGCTCTCATCTGGACGAGCAGAATGGCTGAGCAGATTCATGTTTCGTGACCCTTCCCAGAGAAACAAAACACTGTTCATTTCTGGAAATCTGGGTGCAAAGGCAAAGATATCACCCAACCCTGGTTGGAGCTCAGGGTGCCAGATTATCTCTTGCAAAGGCAAAATATGTGGTCTTTGCTACAGGCAGAGAATTTTCTCATTACCTTTATCATGTGCCACCCCGGGTGACTCAGTAGCACTCAGAGTTGGTGCCTTGCCTCAGCAGGGTCCCCTCATTGGGACAGCTGGATTCCTAAAGCATTTGAAACCCAGAATGTGCTGCTCGGTAGAAGCCCAAGTGGAGCGGAAGGCCAGGGGAGAAGCTCCAGAGAGGGGACATTGTCTCCCTCTGTGTGCCCTGCTATTCAGGGCTCACAGCAGTGAGCCTCAGACCTGCACCATGGTCCTTCACCAAGCCTCGTGGCTGGGACTCTCCTAAGGGTGCCTGAAGACTTGCAGACGAAGGGGAAACACTAGGTGAAACTCCACAATTCTCTCCGTTAACCAACCTTTTCAAGAATTGAAGTTAAGGTGCTTATTTTACAATACTATTAGTGAGAGCTTAGCTCCCTACCCTGCAAAGGGAAATGCTCTTGTCACTAGGTTCTTTCTCACTTCTCTCCTCACTCTCCTTGCTGATGGAAAAGTGCTCAACTACCCAGCATCCTTCAATAGGAGCTCTCTTGCCAGTACAGCTCAGAAGGGAGTGTGAACTTCTACAAGAAAAGCTTCCTGGCTTGTCCATTGGCAGTCCTTTCTCAAAGGAATGACCTTCGGAGCAAATAGCTTGGGTACCTTGGAGAATGGTGCACACTGGTTTTCTGGATTTTCCTGCAGGCTACTGAGGGATGTTGGAGAACTGCTGCTTGTCAACCCTCCAGTTGGGGCCCATCAGGATGGACATGACAGGTATCCCCCTACTTCTTTATTAACAATGCAATGCATCAGAGTCAGACAAAAGGGTCCAATTTCCCCCTGGTTTTTAGAAAACACCTATGATACAGTTTCTACCCCTTTGCTCACTATCTCTTTAGAACACCTCGGCCCTTTGTGTCTTAAGGTCTTACATTTGTATAACATAAAACATTCACTGTGTGCACATGTGCAAGCAAAGGTACGCTGAAGACGGTCCAGAAGCATCACCTTTCTCCCTCTGTACTTAAGGGTCAGTAAACTGGTTCTGAATTTCTTGAGAGCAGAGGACTGAACACATTCATGGCTTACCCTAAATGGAAGGCAGCCTACTCATCCCCTCCACTTCAATTTGGTCTAAATACTCTGGTTCCTATAGCTTTAAAAAGCATCTTAATGGCATTAAAAATCAACATGCATATATACTCTATCCAAAGTGGATATTATTATCCATGTCAAATGGTTACGTGGCTTTACAGCCTCCATGGCTTTATATTAAAATCCAAACAATTCAAATGACTAAGGCCCAAAATAAAACTTTCATTTCCATTACTTCTTTCTACATGATTTCTGAATCAAAAGTGTGTTTTTTTTTTCACAAATCACAAATAATTCTCAGAAGGAAATGTTCTTGCAGAACTAAGACCCTGCTGATTGGTCACAGGACCAGTCCCCTGCACGTCAAGAACAAATTAGGAAATATGATATATATATATATATGTATATCTGCAAAAATAGTTTGAGACTGTAGAGTGAGTTTAAAAAAAAAAAACTAAATGTAACTACCAAGACACTATTGCAGACTGGGGCTGAAGATTACTCTCCTACCCCACAATTCCAATTCTCTGAATCAGATACATGGACATGAGGCAGTGTGTTCTAACCAAAGACACTGCACTCAACCACACACTCAAACACACTCAGTCACTGCTTTAAATACACCAAACATGCTGGTTAATAAAATTTTAATCTCTAGTTATCTATTTACACTCTATAATATAAGCAATAAAGTCAAACAACTAAGGCCAGTGGCTCTTCTTTGGGGAGAGGCAGGAAAAAGAGACCTAAGTATAAAAATATTAAATAAAGTTTTAACCTGGTCCTGGAGTCCTTTTACCTGTGATACCAGTTGCCAATTTGTGCAACTGCAAACCTGGAATACAGTACCCCATCTTGGGATGCCCTGATATACTTTAGCTTTGTGATATTTCTTTAAAGAGGGTAAGGATGCGGCACCAGGAGAATGGTTTGAGCTACTGTAAAATATACATAGGTACATAAATGATATGATGGGTACTTACTTAATTCTTCTCAAAGCTATATTTTCTGGACTAATTACAACAATAAAGAATGTGTGCTGTAAGCATCACATTTTGTAATAAGTCCACAATTGTCAGTTCAGCTTTATGTTTAAGTGCTCTTAATCCTAAAGTTACTAAAACTGCACAGGTTGCCTTTTCCCCCCTTTTCTTTCTTTAGTTCCCAAATTATACTGAGCTACCCCCTTGGTATTGCAGACTGTACACCTTAATAGATTCATATGATTCAGTTCAAAGTAATTTTTGCCCTGGTGATTCACAGCTCAAAGGTGAACTTTCCTAGCACAAAATCTTCTTAAAATTTAATCAAAATAACATTTGAATTTAAGTAGAGTACAACAATACCACTATACGTACTCTCAACAACTGCATTATATAATCAGTCCTATGAGGTTTTTACTTGCTTTTCATATCACACTGGTTATTAAAAACAAAATAATTTTGATGTACATATACCATATACTGATACACAATCTACAGATTGATGCATATACATACATACAACTATAAATTCTCACAAATACAACATTGGCACATGACAGAAAGCATTATCTTTGACATCTGACATACTGTCTGTAGGAGTATTTCCAAAAGCCTACAATACAACAACTACACACGTAAATTACAGAGGATGAGCCAAAGAGACCTAAGAAAACCTACCGTATATACAATTAACTTGCCATATTTCCTTGCTGTTGCATTCAAGTAAAAAAACTGTCATGCAGATTCAAGTACTTACTGACACTCTCTGAAGACATTCTCTCTGCATGCAGTGGGCCAGTTACTGTCCTAAGCAGAAGGCTGCCTGCCTGGAGTTGGCTACTGTGAGTATAAAAGGAGACTGACCTTGGACATCAGTCCTTCTTTTAAGAGTAAAAGATGGAAAAGGAATCTGAAAGGAAAAGCAGTGACAAAGAATCTCTATCTCTATCAATAAGCTATCACGAGATTATTTTGTGGTTATCTCTACAATCCCTGGATGATTTGATGGTGCAAGATGGCAAAAGACTAGTGGAGAGAGAAAGAGACCTGCTGACCTTGAGAGAGACCAGCAGCCTGGCCTGGATTAAAAGGCAGAATGCTTTGGAGAAAGGGAGACCTAGAGGCTCATTTGCCCACAAAATCCACTATTCCTTTAGGCAGATACTATTTAAGATCCAAAGTTGCACTATCATTCAGAAAGTAGACTATTTTTAGAAACAAGTGTTAGGATGCCACGCTATTTTGTCTGTCTGTCTGTTTGCTTGTTTGCTTTACAGCACTAGTTTTATAACTGAAAAAAAATCATCATTTAAAAAGTAAAGGGATCATTCTCTACTAAAATGGAGGGAGGTGGCTACTGATCTGATAAAAACTTATACCATGTCCACAAGAACTATACTATAGAGATTTGAACCTGCACACCTAAGAAACTTACTGTGAACTGAGTGAAATAACTGATGATTACAAGGAAAAATGCCGAAGAATTCAATTTCTAAGGACAATCAACTGAACCTAAAAAGGGCTTGACAGGAAGACCAGGGAGAAGCTGACTTCTAAAAGGTCAGTTTTCTGCCCATCGTCAACGACTAGGTTAAAGGCAGAGAAGAGGCGCAGCTCAGGGCAAAGCAGGGCTGTGCTTTATCTAAGAACAACTTTCTGGGCTTTTAGATTACAAGTGAGGCAGTGGGTAAAGACAGCACTGGACAAAAACTGCCAAAAACTCTGTGTAACTTGGTACTTAGGCAGCAAAAGTCCTCTTTCCCTGTTGGTTATGCAAATTCTCCCCCAACTTTAGAAGTTCAGTGATCTGGCCATATGGTAAAATACAAACCTGGCTGGTCTTCTAGAATTAACTCCCTGTGTCACTTCTGTCTGGGATACAGTCTTCAGTATGCCAGCTGGAGAAGCACTTAGGGTCTTGCAGATAGCACAAGACTGCTGCATGAGAAAATGACTTCTACCTTCTTTACCTAATAGCAATGAAAAATGTTACGTATCCTCCAGGAACTATTTCTACCACAGGACTCTCCCACATGTTGGTTTTTACTGAGATTAATTAAAATGCACAAAAATATTGCTTGGTTTAATTAGACAATGCTAAGACTTAGGTAACTGGTTAAAATTAAAAAAACCTCCTATATTTCAGAAATGTCTACAGTCTGGAAATAAAGACTCTGTATGCTAGTAACTAAGTTTGATTGCTGACAAGTATACGAAGTGAGGGCAAACACCAAAACACACGTGAATTTTATACATGGGCCCCTTCCTTGGCCAATTTGTAACAGGACTATCAGCAAAGCATCTCAATGACTTATCAAGATTTTCTACACTAAAAATTAATATTGAAAGTATGTGTCAGAAAAAAAATGATGATTTCCCACATGGAGAGAAATTCCAAGGCCCCTGGCTCTGAGGTAGGGGTGAGGAGTGAGGTGGGGTGGGTTGGAGGAGTACCTTTAGAAGGGAGGGAGGAGGGCAGCTCCTCTGTACCGTGAATTGTGCAACAGGCTCAAAATAGCTGAGAAAGGAAACACCTTCCATTTCTTTTGATGAGCTACCACTGAGAAGAAATGATCACAACAGAAAAAATGGCCGTCTAAGGACCAGACTCTCAGGACCCAGTTGAATCAGAGACTACTTCCTGCCCCAGGATAGACCTTGGCCTGTGACGCACACTGAGAGCAGACAGCATCCTTCCAGGGGCCTCAGAGAAGAGGTGCTTTCAACCCACCCCCTGTAGATGGATAGCATCATACGATTGCTGCCTGGGATCCTGGCCCACAAATGAACCTTAAAGCTGTTTATAACTGCTGCTTCAAAATCACCCTTGTCACTTGACTATCCATGAGCACGTCTGGAAGCCTCTGAAGCTAACATTGCTGTGTCCTATAACAGGAACAGGAACAGTGCTATGGTAGTGCTGATGCTAACTGAGTATTTTAAGACTACTCTAACCATCAGAAATACTGCAGCAAGGTACCATTCAATATGCAATATATACTCTAAGAAAAATATACATAAACATTCTATATACATAGATACACACTGTGGGTAAACACATTCAAGCTAGTCAGGGATGTCAACTTGTCTTCAGTTACTGAAGCTCATAAATTATGTGGTCTAGGTACCTCTCTTTCCACTCAACTGGTATAAATATTTAGGCAGAAAACAAACACTGATATTTCAGATTTCAGGAAGAAAGACAACTTATGGAAATCTTAGACTTGGTAAGAAGCTACCAAAATGATTCAGGTGCATAGGCCATGTTGATAACTAGCGTGTTAAGTTTTTCAAAGGTGTGGTAAAACACCACAAAGCAAGCAACTGCAACCATACAGAGGGGTTATTCTTTTCTGTGCACCAACATTGTGAATAGGGGAAGTAAACATTAATAAATAATCATGTAAGTAAATGTGAGTATATCATAGCAATGTATCACTAGAAATACCATGGTTTTATAGCAGGTTTTCTCTAATCCACTTGGACCATGCTATTCATGCAGAGCAGCTGATTCTTTGGTCATAGTACCTTCAACTAAAAAATAAAGCAAAAGTAGAGAAAATGTCTATGGGAGGAAAAAGAATGTTCAGAATGATCCCATTAGTTCTGCAGTTGTGTTGTTTTGGAAGATGACAGCTTTAGGGAATTCAGTTACAAGATTTAGAAATCTGAAACTTCTAAGTCACAGGGGCTGAATTTCTACTCCCTTTTACTCCTCTAGAAGCGATCATTCTGTCTATCACCCTGAATTTCAAAGGGATCGTCACAGGCAAAGCTCCTAACTGTAAGGGGAATAGGACTATTTGGAGTACATGAAAACGACTTAAAACAGACAAAGAACTTTTAGAAGCAAGTTTAACAGTGATACAGTGCAGTGGCTATCAAAGAGAGTGTGATAAGAAGAAACTAAGAAACTCTGCAATATGCAACCAGCAGATTCTTTCATTATCAACCACAACCCATTCAAACTATTACTTTCAGACTTAGTCTTAAGAATCAATATCCACTGCTGACTAACTGTAGCTAAGTTTTGCTCTCTTGTGTTGTCTTGGCTTAAGCAAAGAACAAAAGGAGCTCCATTTTCCCTATTTTGTTAGGAAGACCCCCAAATCCTAACAACCAGGAGATGACCTCATGCCTATATATATATATATATATATATATATATATATATATATATCATAAAAAAGAATCTACTTCTGGGTGGAAGGGTGTTATCAATAGAGATGATTATGGATTCCCAGTGTAGACCCCGTGGGAATGAGGTAACAATTTCCTGCAGACTAAACGTGTCTATTGCTGCAGCTGCACCAGGAGCCGTTTATTGCCACTATCCTTCAGCAACAAAATTAACTTGGTATCCATCTGTCCTCAGTCCTCAATGGCAAAATGACTCTACTTCCTCTTCCCCTTGCTTGGCTGGAATGACATCCACACTTCAAGCAAGCTCCTGTTTTTCCCCAAGTTCTCCAGTCCTGGGTCTTCACACCTCCTCTGCCTGCTTCCAGCAGGGTCAGAACTCAACACTAAGTGCTAAGGTTCACACAGGGCTACATCATGTTGGAACATCTTGATTCCCAGCATTGTAATTCTCACTTAAGTATGTGTGAGTATTCAACTTCACCTCCGTGACTGGGCAAGGTTTCACATATAAACGCTTATGTTAACTCTGGCTAGAATTTACTAAACTACAAAGTTTGTCCAGTTAAATGTTTCACAATGGATTCAATTTTTTAACCTTAAAGAAAAGTATAATGGTTGATTTGAGAATACATAAAACAACTGAGCAGAGTGCAAATAAGAGAAAACCAAAGGAGAAGGGATACAGAATTCATTTTGAAATCATGATCCTCTAACTCCTCACAAAAAAGGTGCATTAGTTATCAAGTTGCAAAAAATCATCAAAGCAAAGAAATCCAGAGCAAAGACAATCTGTACAGAAACTAACAAAAATATACAATATAAAAAGTTACTAATGCACCATTTAGTCACAGACTTTTTTTTTTTAATATATTCACGGATTACCAGAAAGATCTTGAAAACCTCTATTTTGCTCCATGACCAGCACTTCCTGGCCTCAGATGGATTCTAAGTAACTTTTTGCTTAATGCTCGGTGTTTCTGGTCGGTGGTCCTTTCTCTCTGACACATTACGCTTGACCTTGGCAGTGATCGGAGATGAATCTGGGTTCAGTGAAGGACTCGAGTGTGATTTCTTCAGACCGGCAGCCTCATTTTCATCGTGACTCAGGAGCTGCTTGCCTCCTTCTTTCAGAATGCTGACGTAAGTTTCATAGCGGGTTTTCTGGGAGTAAAGTCAGAGAAGAATGGTCGTCAGTATGCTATTTACAAAGACAGATGAGCAGCACACCTTGTGTGCTGACTGCTGCAGACCTCGCATGGTTGCTGCACACTTGACTTCATTCCCCAAACTGACAAATTACTTGGGTATTTACTGGGCATATGAGAGGCAGCAGCTGTAGGAGACTAATTCAGTGATTCAGATGAGAAGTTATCATTTTAGTTATTGTTTGTTCTACTTGGGTAAGTAACGCTGACATGACAGGGAGTTACTGGTTACCAGGTAGAACACACATCCCAACGCCCAGGCACATGAGGGTCTAAGCTAGAGGCACCATGTCCTCTGGTTTTCAGTGACAGGGTGGCTCTTATGGCTCATTCTCGTCGCTTGAGTCTCCCCCACGTGACCTGGGGCTTGTGTAAACCTAGTTTGGGTACAGTTATTCACTCTCTTTTCTACTCTTTGTAACTCTATGTAGATTCATCTGGAAGGATCCCTTCATGGTGAGTGCATCTCCAGCCCGCTATGAGACCAGAATCCTGAAGCTGTTCTCCATTTCCCTCCACTGCTTTTCTGCTAGGGTTAGCCGCTTCTCCTTCTTGTGCTACTATGAGTAGTAGTTATCAGGAACATTAAGAAGTCTGTAGAATGTCAAATTATTTTCTGATGCTTATCATGGCCAACAAACTTCCTTCATCATCAACTATTTATTGAATATCTATAAAATTTCAAGCAACATCTTGACTCCCCTTTGTCTCCTGTGTCTGAATATCTTTGCTCTGACAATTGAGAAGAACAATGCAGACTTTTCTCTGTAGCCCTAACCGGCACTGTTTTTGATGTCATTTCTATCCAAGTCACTATATAGAACTGTATGTGTGTATACATTTCAAATTAAAGAAAAGTTTCCCATTCTTGATTTGATACATTCCAGTCAAAATAAATCTTTCACCATGCTGCCTCCACACATGAAGAATTTACAGAAGGCAAAAAGTGTTTTATTTCTCAACAAAAGAACACGTCAGTTATAAAATGTCTAAACGAAGGCAGGCAAGTTCTGTTAAGACTATACATCTTTTAAGGGCTTTTCTAATCAGTTTTGTACATGTTAGTTTCAATCAATAACTGTGAAGTGCTACCCTTCTCAGAAGCGGGGGAGCTGCTAGTCATTAAATTTGCTCTGGGTTTGGTTAGCATCCAGGAGCGGGTGCCGAGCTCTGGTTGATGATGGTGCCGTGTACTGAGTGTCCACATGCTAGCTTTAGGTTATTCGTGCCAATCCTATACAACTTGTAACACTACTGCTCTTGTTTTAGGTAAGGAAACACAGGCAGGGAAGTCACAGTAAGAAGAAGCTAGAAATAGAAATTTGAATTGAACCCAGGCAATGTCACTCCAGAACTTATGTTCCTTGAGCTATATTTCCTTAATGGATATGAAAATACAGATACAGGTCCACGGATGTTTCAGGCGGACACGAGTGATCAGTCAATCAGAAGCCATACTTGACTACTTTTTCTCTTATGTACCTCCCACCACAAAGGTTGCCTTGAAGACATCACAGGCCATATGATATTGTGACCCAGGAGATGGAAGGAGACTTTGGGGTTGGAGTTTTTTCTCTGGCGGGGAAGTGGGGGTTTGCCTTCTGAGATGAGGGATAGCCCTTGGAGGAGAAAGTACTAGTGCTAGCTCCTTATTCTTATCCCTTCTTTCACATAAGCATAATTCCTAAAGCTGCGACCCTGTGATTTGGGACAAGGTGCATGAAAACAAAGGGCAACATGCCAGGTGTGAGGGAAATCGGAAACACAAAACACAAACAATAACATTGTTGAGTTCTTGACAATTCAATGAGCCAGGCCTAGCTCTGACTCTACCACCTCTGGACGCTTAGGCACAAATCATGAATATTCGTATGTGTTAAGCCACTGTTCATCAAGTAGTGTTACTTGTGACTGAAAGCATTACAAATTGATACATGTCCCAATAAACATGTATCCTTCATAAAGAAATAATAAAGTAAAATAAAGAATTGCTTGGTAGGATTATCTCAGAAGGCCACAAGAGAACATAATAAGGACATCTGCTGATAGAGAATGCCATCCGTCTTGCACATTTGCATCATGCAATCAGGACACTGAATAAGATATAGCCAAAGGACACACTGGTTCTAAAGTCCTATTCATTCCAAGAATTTATTACTTAATCTGTCTCCACATTGCCTTGGCAGCAAGATTAAGATGCAGGAAAAAAAAAGTATTCGCAATAAGAGCAAGATTTAGTAAGATGATCTATATGCAGTTTAAAAATAGATTCTGGAAGTCAGTGTAAGGCATACTATTGCATGGAACTGAAGAACCTACACAATGGAAAGAGCTTGAAGGAATTTTCTGAGGTGACCTGTGAGGGGACAAAAGAAGAGAAGGTAATAGGGTCAATTTTCTATCATGAAACTGATATTACTGAGAGCAATCGCTTGAAAAATACATGAAGGAAAATCATCTCATTTACACATTGCATCAATTTGTCAGCCAACAAATAAAGGGCATAGGTGTGGTTGTGTATGAGCCACCAGATCAGAGGAAAAGACAAAGCAGGGAAAAGGTGAAAAGGGATCAGAAAACCAAGACTGCTCTGTTGTTGTTAAGACAAATGAAGAGGAAGAAACCTTTGTGCTACATTTCCAAATGGCTGTGTTCTTTTTCTGATTAAAAAGAAAGGCTTATAGGGACAGAAGCTATAAACCCCAGAAATATAGCTTTGATTTTTTTTTTCTAGTCTCTGAGACTTTTACTCAACCTAAATCAAACATGCATCTTCAAAACATTTTAGGAAAAGGTAATTTGAATCTCAGAACTACTCAGCAAGCATTGGTTTTAGTCCGCCCCTCCAAACATGTAAATCTTTCTGAAGATGCTTTGGGGCCATGCAGAACTGTCCCTAGTAAAGAGAAGCACCTCTGCATGAAGTCAAGAAGAGCAACGGGAATAAACAACTTCAAATGTCCTTTTCTCATTGTATTATCTTTTTGGGGAGTAGGAAGGTCATAGTTTATTACAGCTATGCAATCTCATCTTTGGTAGGGTTATTTTCACCATTTCAAAGAAGAAATGATTCTCATCTTTTTTCCCCAAGAACAATTGTGAAATTTAAGCTTTCAGTTAAAACTGGAGTGCAAGAAAAAGCAAAGTAGCAGGAGGGGTATCTGTAAATCACTCTAGAAGATACTTTATTTTTAATTGACACATGGTACTCGTGAATATTTAGGTGATATTTAAATACACCCACAGAAGCTGGGTGTGGTGATGCATGCCTATAGTCCCAGCACTAGGGAGGCTGATGGAGAAGGATCATTGGGAGTTTGAGCCTCGCCTGGGCTACATAGCAAGACCGTCTCCAAAAAACAAAAATACAATCGTAAACATGCAGTGATTAGATCAGGATAAGTCATCTTGATTTATCAGCCATCACCTCAGACATTTATTATTTCTTTGGGTTGAGAACATTCAAAATCCCTTCTTCTATCTTCAAATATTCAACTAATGATTGTCAACCACAGTTACCCTACCTACTGTGCTATATAGAACATTATATGTTATTCCTCCTACCCACCTATACTCCTATACCTATTAACTATCCTCTCTCTGGTTTCCTTCTCCAATCCCTTTCTAGGCTTGGGTAACTACTACTTCTCTGTCTACTTCTGTGAGATCAATTATTAGGATTCATGTATAAGTGAGAACATGGAGGATTTGTCTCTCAATGTCTGACTTCACTTACTTTTCTCCTGTTCTATTTATGTTGCCGCAAAGGACAGGAGTTCATTCTTATTCATGGGTAAGATTCACGGTGCTTATATACTGTATCCTCTTCATCCATGCATCCATGGACCCCTGGATTGATTCCAGATCTGGGCTACTGTGAATAGTACTATCATAAATGGACAAATGTAGGTATCTCTCTGACATACTGATTTCAGCTTCTTTGGGTACATTTCCAGTAATGGGATTGCTGGATCATATGGTAGCTCTGTTTCTAGGTTTTTGAGGAACTTCCATACAGTTTGCCACAATGACTGCCCTAATTTACATTCTTACCAAGAGTGTACGAGTTTTCCTTTGCTTCTTGACTAACATTTTTTACTTTGGGTCTTTTTGCTAAGAGTCATTCTAATTGGGGCGAGATACCTCATTGTGTCCTGATTGCATTTACCTGAAGATTACCTATACTGAGCATTTTCATATCCTTTTTGATCATGATTTTGAGAAATGTCTATTAAGGTCATTTGTCCCCAGCTCCTTCTTTTTCCCCAATCACCTGGCCTAACCTCCAAATCTACCCTCTACTGCCATTTTGTGCATTTTTCTAAATTGGATTTCTCTCTTTTCCACCACCCCTTATACAGTAGAATTTGCAAATATTTTCATTCATTAGGTAAGCTGTCTTTTCACTGTTAGTTTTCTCAATTGCTAATCCTATTCATTAATTTTTGATTTTGTTGCCTGTGCTTTTGGGTTCATATTAAAACAACCACCACCACCACCACAACAACAACCCCAACTCTATCCGCACTAATATTCTTGAGTGTTTTCCTCACATATTTTTGGCAAGTTTATTTATTTATTTATTTATTTGTTTATTTGAGACAGGGTCTCGCTGTGTAGCTCAGGTTGGCCTTGACCTAACTGCATAGCTTAGTCAGGCTTCAAACTCATGGCAATTCTCCTGCCTCAGCCTCCTAAGTGCTGGCTGGGATTATGGGTATGCACTACTACACCCAGGTGCAAATACCTTTCTGAAAGGTCTGAGGTACCAGAGACTAAAACATTTGATGGTCAAAGTTCAAAGAGTCAACCTCAACCAAAGGAAGTCACAAATAAAATGATTTATTTCTCTCCTGTGATTTACCTTCTCCTGTGATTTTTTTTACTTCTTTTAGATTAAGGATGCCAGTGTGCCCGATCCCATGAGAGGAAACGGTTTAAATCACACATGACAACACTTGCACCTCTATGCGTCCCTCTTGCAGGCTGGCAGCTTACCTCAGGTCCTCGGCATATTAAGCAGAAGCCTGCAATGGCTCTTTACTGAAAGCAGCTTTGGTGATCTTGGTAACAAGTGGAAAATAAAATGTGTGGAGCCGTATCAGTCATTTAGAGACCATGAGGTAATCAAGACAATAAAAAACGAAACAAACAAAACAAAACATGAACATCAGTGCTTTCCCTTGAAAGCAGATCAAAAATTTAGAAAGGACTGTATGCCCTTGACAGTAACATTTAGCAGCCAGTAACCACCCACTTGCATTTTTCTTAAACGAGATGCAAATATCTTTATACTGTTTAAACACTTGTCAAATTTTCTATTATTTTTATCTAAACACTTTCTTAACTAGTAAAATGGCCAATATTCAGCATGGTCTCAATTTAAAAAATGGCTTTTTTTAGGGATTTCTCTGAATATTTAACAAATTAGCAATGAATGTTACTTCACCACTGGCTACATTATATTATACAATGAATATTAAGTCAACGACTTTTATGACTTCCATAGATAATTTTCTATCACTGACTTTGTCTCTGTGGCTGGAGCACAATTCTGACTATGGACTCTGACTCTACAAACTGCGAGCTGAAATAAATCTTTCCTCCTTTAGCTTGTGCACGTTGGGTATAGCATCTCAGCAACAAACATTGTAACTAAGACACCTACTTTTATGCTATCCATACTTATTTTCTCCTTTGCGCTTCTCCCCATCTCTAATACCTTTCTGCTTTACTTTCTTTTAAAACCATTTTTATTTCATCTTTGCCCACTAGATGCCATCTCATAAAGGCAAGGAATGCTTTTAGTTGCAAACACATACTGAATAAACATTTGTTGACTATATGAATGGAAAGAAAGAATAGCTGTAAGAGAGTAAGTTTTCACATACCTACTAGAAAATATATTTTGAACATGTTTTCTATGCTTAGAATGTGGTAAACTGTAGAAAAATAAAGGCAGGAATATAGATGTTGACAGTTGAAGCCTGATTTTTTTTTTTTTTTGTACCAGGGATGTACTCACAACCTCGCGCCTGCCAGCCAAGTGCTTACACCACTGAGCTAAACCCCCAGCCCCTATTTTTTAAAGACAGGGTCTCACTATGCAGTTCAGGCTGGCCTTGAACTCACATTGTAGCCCAGGCTGGTCTGGAACTCAATAGGATCCTCCTGCCTCTGCCTCCCGAATGCTGGGATTAAAGGTGTGCGTCACCACGCCTGGCTGCCTGATAAGTTATTGATTCAAGAACTTCTGGAGCTACACCTTCATGTACAGTGTTCTGCTGTTCCCATGGTTTCCACAAAAACACTACGGTCTGACTCTGCCAGTTCCGAGGCTCATGAGCTGCCACAGAGCAAAGCTGTGTCCCTGTCCTCTTGTGCGCTTGACCCTGGCAGTCCAGGCACCACGCGCAGCAAACCCCACACAGTGCCCTGAGCACAGGCCGCCTCTGCAGAGGCAGAAGAATAATTTTTACCATGCTTCTGAGGTTCATAAAACACAGGCTTATTTTCTCAGTATCTTTTATGGAGCAGTAAATGAAGAAGAGATTTTATTACCCATTTTGAGTTAAAAATAAAGTGAGAAATTGGACCATTTATATACATTGATTCTCACGTGATTCCTCAATTGGATAGTTACTAGATCTAATTCTGATATGAAGGTCTCTACTTTCCGATGTATAACAACAAAGGCATATAGAAGAAAGACAAGGATTTATCACAATTATTTATATCTAGATTCTACCCATCTCATAACTCCCATCTGTATTTACCTGTAAGGTATCATGATCACATTTACCATGGGACACACTCTTGGATACAAAGGGAAGATTCTTATTAAGCTCCCCTGGTAAGAGAATATTAGCCTCATCAATATTAAAACTGGAGGGGATCTGGTGTTGACACTAAATAAATAATAATACTTAAGTATTATACTGTACTCTGACAATTTTTATAACCAGATGGTAGAAAAGAGAAGGTAAACAACAAAAAATAAGGATGTTTTAATTCATTTAATATCATGCTGCAGAGTAATCACTACAGAAGAGCGCACAGTCCCTATGAGGGGACGTGAGAAACGAGATGGGATGTTTAAAAATGAGTCGTGTAAAGCACTGTGGCAGTGAGAAAATACTCTTGTGAGACAGCCTCTTGTTTTTGTGCTGCTGGGGATTGAACCCAGGGTGTTGTGCATGCAAGATAGGAGCTCTACCACTGAGCTACACCCCCAGCCTCTTCTTGACAGTGTTACTAACTTGTAAGTGTGGCTTCACTTCTGTCTCCTAAACTGTTACTCAGACTCCATTTCCAGTCCTTTTCAGGGATGTGTTGTTCATTTAAAAGGACAAAGAGAGTTAGAAGGGGGGAAAGGTTGCCTCAGGGACAGCTAGTGCCTTTTGGTTATGTTACTAAAGATCTTGTCTTAGTCTCTGCAAGTTCATTCTCAGATCATTTCTAAATAATTTCAGAGTTGCACATTCAGCTTCCTCGTCAGGACCACTCCAACAGTGTATGTAGACAGATTTTTAGCACTTTAACTGCAGGATACAATTCCACTATCAGAAAACCAACTCAGAGTTGGTTTTTTTTTTTCCCCCTCCAAATTCAACAGCAGCAGCTACTTTCTGCCCATAAACACCTGAGGTCTATTTTCTTGAACACGGCCCAGTTAGCAAGCTCTTTGTGAATTTCTTTCTTAAAATTAGCTATTGCCATGAATCCTTCTGTGAACTACCAAAAGTCAAAGACAAGTCAAAAGCTTACTGGCTTCTTTTTCTACTAAGATACTTTAATCAGTTTGTAAACTCTGCACTACATTTTATTTTTGCTCTATATTATTAAGAGATTTGCAATTACCTGTAAAAATCTGTCTCAAATATGTAGGAAAAAAAAAATCTCTCTTCTCTAGAACCCAGTGCCTACCAGGGATGGATGATAAAAACACTCAGTGTCCAAGGCCATGTAAGCTGCCATTTGGGTAGAATGCTAATGGCTTTCTGAAAAAAAAAAATATCACAGCTATTGATATTCTTTGAAAAGAAGTTTAATCACATTCCCATATACACTTGCATGCATTTGACTGAATAGTTTCTTTTCTCCTGAGTCCTGCATACCATTTTATATTTCATTTAATAGAATAGTATCCCCGTTTGACCTCTGAGAAAGGAAAAAATGATAGTAAATAAAACTGTACTGTAATTTTAACTTACTACCCAATTTGCATTCAGACCTCACAGCTCCAGCAATCAAATCCTGAATACATTTCCTCCTGACATTTCATTTTCTCATGCAGTAGGGGTAAAAGGCCATCTGAAGATGAAATGAGTGGAAAACCAATAATGTCATGTACATTCCCTACGCTTGGAAAGATGACTGGAAAACCAATAACGTCATGTACATTCCCTATGCTCAGAAAGAGAGAAATAAGCCAAAGATCAAAACAGAACAAGGTGTCGCTCAAGTAACTGCTTATTCACATGAAGATTGTTCATCTTCATTCTGCAGTGGTGGTGGAACTGAGTTACAGATATTGCTCCTCCACTTCTACCTGCTAATTTAAGAAAGCAATAACATGCAAAGCAGTTCTTATATGAAACCATATTGGGACTTCACATCTTCAAAAAGAAAAATTTGAGGGTTTTTTTCCCTATACCATCCCTACATTGGGCTTTAGCATGCAGTGGTAAACCCAGTGCCTAAATATAGCAAATACCATGCTTTTGCAGTGTGTATAGTTCATATTCATGGAAAAACCTAAGGAAGTATAAATTTTGGTCTTTGGATTCAGTCTCTCTTTTTGCTCTATTGCTCTATAAATAAACTTAGTGATCTTCATTCTAATAAACATTTGAAAATAGAAAGTCTTACTTTCATGTAATAAGTAGAAGAGATCAACAACTTGACAATAACACAGACAAAAGGTACTGTTTTCTAGACAGTGTTTTGAATGCTTGACTTCCATGCAAAGGCCCCTACCTTGCCCCCTTCATGGTGCTCCCACTAACTCTGTGTGGTGAAAGAAATAAAGATCAGAGGCCAAGCGGACTGAGGCATCCTCAAAATCTCTGGCCAAGAGGACATGTGAGTCCAGGCTTCAGTCACATCTACCTCAGGGACCTTTGCCACCCTGTGCCCACTGGGACAGAACCCACCAAGCATATCTTGTAGTTTATGTACTAGGGTTTTCTTTTTTTTTTTTTTTTATTTATTTAAGAGAAAATCGACAGAGAAAAGAAAAAAAGCAAAAGAGACAAACAAACAACAACAACAGATCCAATACAATAACGTTATAGGTTTACAAAGTGAGATGACTGGAATTTGACAGTGGGTGTAATATTGCATATTGTTACCTTCAAAGGGATTGTTTACATTAACAGATATAGACATGTAAAATTTATCTAATTGTGAGTATTAACTGTTCTTTTTCAATAGCTAATGCATTTAGTAGTATAGTCATTTTAACTGTCTTATGTATACCTATATATAAATATATGTCTTTTTCCTTATTCCTTCCTTCTTTCCTCCTTTCCCCTTATAATACCTCTTGCTATCTTGAAAATAACTGCCCCTACCAACAGGCACAATACAATCAAACAAAATAGTACAGGATAAAACCAATGAAAAACGAACAATGGAAGGAATACATAATAACACAACACTGATTACTATAATGCCTCATGTTATCTTCTAAGCAGTTGCTTATATCATCAGTCATAATACAATCAAATCTTTTTTATCTCTCTCTAAAACGTCCTTCAGTATTCTTTGTTGGGTTGGCTTGGCGGTCATAAATTCCTTCAGTTGTTCTTTGTCGTGGAAGTATCTTGTTTCTCCATTCATTTTGAAAGACAGTTTTTCAGGGCACATCAATCTGGTTTGGAAGGTGTTTTTTTTTCAGGGCTTGAAATACTTTACTCTAAGCTCTTCTTGACCTGACGGTTTGTGTAGAGAAGTCTGTTGTGATTCTGATGGGTTTTCCTTTGTAGGTGATCTGTTTCTTTTCTCTAACAGCTTTCAATATTCTGTTTTTGTGTTGAATTTCTAGGATCTTGATTATTATAGGTCTGGGTGTAGATTTATGTTGGTTATGGTTAGCTGGAGTTCTATATGCTTCACTTATCTGAAAGTCACTTCCTTTTCCCATGCTTGGGAAGTTTTCTAAAATTATTTCTGTAAATAGACTTTTAATTTCATTTGTACTGACCCCTGCTTTTTCACTCACACCTTTTATTCTTAAGTTATGTTTCTTTGGGTTGTCTTGCAGCCTTTGTATTGTTACTTCCAGGTTCTTTGTTATTTTTAAGAGATCTTTCCTTTCATGATCACAAACTGCAGATCTGTCTTCAAGGTTTGAAAGTCTATCTTTAGTTTCTTTCAAGTGGTTTTGCCAACTTTCATTAGAGTTTTTGATTTCCTAGTTATCTCTTTGATTTCCTGGTTATCTCTTTCCTCGTTTCACGTATTCTAAATCTTTTTTGTACTGTTCATTCAAGGTTTCCCTCATTTTCCTATGCTTCATTTTTTCATCTATGTCTCCTTTATAGTTGCCTAGTGTTCTTTTATTATGTTTTTCATTTCTTTTTTTAGTTGAGTTAGTATTTCTGTTCTAATTTCTTTTATAGACTCTTGAAGTTGTTTCTTTACTTCAGTTGCCATCACCTCAGAAACTTCAGTGTGGGACTCCCGATTTCTTCTGTGTTTGCCTCTCCTGGACTTGCTCTGTTTGGATTGGAGGCCAGAGACTGCCTTTTGTGTCTTTGTCTTGACATATTCCTGGGTTCTTCTGGGCAAATGGGTACGGGGGATCCAGGCACTCTTCTCATTGGCTGCAATTTCTCTGAAGTGAGATTGGTACTTCTAGCCAGTACTGATTATGGATATCTGATGGTTGTCACTGGGGCACTGTTACAGCACTATCCACTGCCTTTCCCTTGCTGGCCTTGGCTCCCCGATGGCTGGTACAGTGTGTGCAGGGGCGGGGCTGCTGCCCACGAACCTGGGCCAGTGGGCTGGTCACCCACAGACTCTCCACCACCACCCCTGGAGCACGTGCAGAGTCACCGTCTCCAGATCAAGCCAGTAACCCGCAGCGACCCTGTGAGGTGGCCCCCAGGATGCGCGCAGCGGGCAGGGCTCAGCCTGAGCAACCTCCATGGGTCTGTACCCAGCTAGGAGTCCCCAACCCAACTCCAAGATGTCTCCCAGCCAATCTCTTTCTCTGGTGGGAGGGTGAAGACCTCTGTACACTCACTGTCAGCCAGTTCAGTTCTCCAGGTCTGCTCCCCCTGTCCACTGCCACTCTCCTCCAATGATGCCTCTCTTGGCAGAGGCCTCCAGGGCTGCCGCCACCACTGCGGCACCTTGATCGTGCATCCCCAGGTTCCACACAGTGGGTCTGGCTCCAGGCAGAGGCGGGCCGCCAGCTTAGTGTTTCTTTTTACTCTTTCTGTGGGCTTCAATTCTCGCTTTAGATTCTTCCCGGGTCCAGAGGACCCACTTCCTTCCTTCTTGTCTTCTCCACATTGCTATATTCCGGCATCTGGATGGTATCTCTCCGGGAGGATGTTTACTCTGCTGCTTACTATTCTGCCATCCTGTTGTTCTCTCCCGTGCTAGGGTTTTCACTGAAGGAGGACATTCTACAATCGCAGGAAGTTCTCTGTCCTTCTCCTTCCTCTATGTCTAAAAACTGTTTTATGTATATCAAGTTAGCTAAATCCTTTCAGAGATGAAGTATTGCTACCCTGACTATGCCAGCCTAAATTCTTGATAAACAATTCATGTCATCGCCCTTCCCTTTAAATCTTGTCTGAAATCTGTAAGAACCCACAGTGCATATTCAAGACTTCTTGAATCTGTCTTTTTCCAAATTGTAACTTTGGGGAGCCCAAATAAATGTTCTTTGTTTTTTAATCATTTTGTGTGTCAGTAACTTGTATGAGCTGGCAAGTCTTTGTCTGCCTACTCAATCCCACTTTTATTACCTCTAAGAATTCCCCTGCCTTGCACATCCTCAGTGAAGAAGGAGAGCCGAATGGCCATCCATGGTTCCTCTCCACTTCCTGGGCCTGCTACTACCCCCCAGCAGGCTGCCAGGACCAGGAGTGGGGTGCAGATGCATTTGTCTCTGCCTGGCAACATTCTTCCCGTGGCAGAGGAGAACACTAGAGTTGTTAAGGAGAGTGACAACCCCTGCTGTAGAATTAGTGTTTAGTATATCACTAGGACTTTTCATTCTTTATAGTTTTTTTCTCTAGTTCTCAAAATTCTTTAACTGTTTGTATTAATACTCAGTTTTCCATCTCTTTAAATTTAGACACAAGTTTCTTAATTTTATATTTTTTTCAGTTTATAAGTACAATTTAGATATAAATAATGATCACATTCATCATAGAGAACTTGTACCTGTACAGGATATATCTTGATTCTTCTTTTTCCCCCAATCTCCTGCCCTCCCTTGAATTCTACTTTCCCTCCTTATTTACAAAGCTTTACTTCCACTGTAACCCTCCACAATTCTCTTTTCTTCATGACCAAATTCTTCGTATTTCACAATGTCTACTATATATTTTGGTTCTTCCACACAGTTTTAGTTTCTTACACCAGAGAATGCAATATTTACACATGCAAGTCTGATGTATTTCACTTAAGAGTATGAGCTCAAGGTGTATCCATCTAGCTATAAAAGTCTCAATTTTTCTTTATGGCTGAGTAGTACTCCATTGCATTAAAAGATCACATCTTGTTTTTATCCATTCATCAGTTGATGGGCATTTAAGTTTTTCCCAAGATTTAGCTATTACAAACTGTGCTGCTATAAGCATGGCTGTGGATATATCGTTTTGGCCTGATGCTTTGAAATTCTTTCAGACTACAGGCTCGATTTGACCCAGCTATTCCTCTTCTTGGTATCTTCCTAAAATATTCTTAATTTTAAAGCACACTAATCTTACTTAGAAAATATCACATATTTGTTTTCTACATGGAAATTTAAGAAATGATTTGCACCATTCCAACCCACAAACAGGACAACTCTGTTCCCAGAGATCTCAGCCTTGCTTGTTCTTTTGTGAAGATTTTGACCAAACTTAGTAAATTTAACTAAGAATAAAAATTCACCTGATCAGATTGATGGAGTTAAAGAATTTCTATTGAGCGAATGAAAACAAAGCTGTTTTCTGAACTACAAGAATATAAAATTAAACTTCTACTTGGCCAAGTAATTTGAGCTAGAGTACTACTGCTATTCTCACTATATTTCCTTATGTAATTTTTTATCTTCTAAAACAAAATGGCAACATATTTATACACATCATGATCTTTTGGTTTATATTTTACTTATGCTTTGTCTTTGCTGGAATCAGATAAAGTCACACAAAATATCTCTCGGAAGCATGTTGCCAGAGTCCTTCACTGTGGCTTGTCACCAATTGATTAAGTTCCAACTGGCCCGGTGCTAGATATAAAGGGACAGGGTGCATCTTTCCAAGAAATCCTTAAGTATGATTTGAAGAGGCTTTGAAAAAACTTTAAACCACCTTCCCCACTCATATCTCAAGATGCTTCATCCCTATGATTTACTTACTCCTTTCCAATTTGAAGCATGGTATGATTTGAAGATGGGTTGACTTCCCTGATACTCATGTTAAAATTAAATTCCAATGTTAATATAAAATATTAAAAGATGGGCACAGTGGGACCACTAAGAGATAATTAGGGGTTTGCCTTTATGAATATGTTAATCCATTCATGCAATTAATGGGTTAACGTGGGTTAATACAGTACCTTAACTATACCATAAATAAAAGGTGTACTATAAAAGGCCGGTTTGGCTGGTCTCTCCACATTCCCTGTCTGGGGCCATACCACCCCTTGCTCTGACTTGGAAGTTGGCCCTAGATGAAGCCCCTCAACTTTAGAACAAAGCCACAAGCCAAAATAAACCTCCTGTCTTTGTAACTCACCCAGACTGTTATCGGCAACAGGAAATTAAGACAAGGCAGTTTCAGATCTTTCAAATTCCCAACTCAAATGACCTTTATAAGTGGAAGATACCATAGGGAAATATCTTACCACTTCTGTGTATAGCATTGAGCCTGTCTTAGTAAAGCACCTTCTAACCGTTGGCATTAGCACACTAAGCAGTCAGTCCCTAACCAAGTCACATGCTGCCTTCAGGTCAAAGGTTCCACATGGAGAGAATGAGTGGATAGGGCCTGTTTCCAGGAATCTGGAAGTTGGCAGAAGGTACTTGGAAGCAAAACGCTTTGAAGAGGACACAGTACTGACAGACGTGAGGGATGGTGAACTAGAAGATAGGGAACAGGGCTCTGAAGGGAAATGAGAAAATCAGTCAAGATGCTTCTTACTTATTTCAAAACTTTGCCCAAAGCTCAGTTTGCTCAGGGAAGAAGCACACTGTGAGCACACTATGAGAGTAACCTGCACAATCTTTAGTGCATGTGAGCCTTGTCACAGTGCGGGTACCCGCAGGCGAGAAGTTGAGGCTCCTGCATAAAGTGTATGATTAGAGTTGGACCAGTTCTTAGCCTTCCAGTGAATTCTGGCGGAAGAATTCTTATAGCAAACGTCTCTTGGCTTGCTGATGAGTTTCTTCCTAATATCTCCAGACAAATCTTTCAAAAAACACCTTAGCTTTTAATGATAAAGTTATAGAGTAATTGTAGAACAAACATATGTAATTATAAACATACAATAGTTACTAAAAAACAAACTCATCTCAAGCCAGGTACTTAAGCAAACAAGTTTTTACAAACCCTTAAGTGAAAAACACATAGATTCTTCTAGAAAATAGTAGGAAGAAACTAATGGAAAAGATAAAGTACTCTAGGTAATTTGAAAACACACACACACACACACACACACACACCCTTTCATTTGTCTGACTGCAGAGTTAGCCTAGGTAAGAATTCAAGGGCAACAGCAAACTTAACAGATGAGAAAAAGTCAGTTATCCAAAAGTGTAATGGTACAGGAAGGATCTTGTCCAAGGTTTCTGGATGAGAACTTTCTTTTGTAGGGAAATCTGTGTGCTCTGCTCCTATCTCACCAGACACTGATAGGAAAAAGCACATTCTATGATGGGTCACAGAAGACCTCACTTAAATTGGGGAAGACTCCTCTCATTTTATGACTACCTAAAAGACGAAAACATTGAAGAATGGGTACAGAATTAGGGGACCAGTAACTCAGAGTGGACACCATCCATAAACTGTGGAAAAGCCTTTAAAGATAAATAACAGTGGCACACTGGCTCCATCTGCTAAAGTATAAAACTTGCAGCCAGGCATGTTATGAGGCCTCCCTACCCCCGACTGGCTGTTATGCAGATTTCATGATCTATTTATATGCTGTCCAATATAACGGGTAGCTGTGGGACACGTGAAACAAGGCTAGTATGAATTCAGATACATTATAGGTATGTTGCTACTATTTTTATTTCAGTAGGTAAATGGAATTTCTGCTGCTTTTACTAAGGTCAAAAAGGACAACAACAGCTATCTTTCTACTTTTGTGATCAAGTCATTTATAATTTAATAGCTAAATAATTTTGTTTTGAAAGGTGGGTTTGCTTTATGATAGCTGACACTGGTACGCCTTGCACTACTTCTACAGAAGGGAAAGTGATCCATAATATGGCACTGAATGTGAAATTCACTAATCCAATGTTGACCAAAAAAATCAACAATCTGAGGAAGGAATTAGATCATTTGCTCAAAAAGAGACATAGCAAAGTACTCAGCCAACACTACATAGCAAAATACTTAACAACAAAACGGAAAGATTATAATTTGAAATTAATACTATGTGTGCTTTCAGATATGAGCTGTTTTGTGTTTCTCTAAATGACTATATGCACTATCATCTTTCTCTCAAATATACCAATTTCAGAAGGAATAATATAATTTTAAATGCAACAAAAACTAGTAAGTTCAGAAATGATACATCTTCCTTCAAGAATGTCCCAGATTTTTAAGATTTAAAATATTCTATCCCAAGAAATTTTACTGTGTTGTTACAGTAGACATTTGTTGTTTCTAAAATTGAATTTCTCAGCAGTGTGGCTGGTGTGGGCCTCAACTTCTTAAGTCAAAAGCATATGCTACTCTGGGTCACAATTCAGGAGGGGGCTCCTGGCTGAATTTCAGCCTGTTAAGCCAAGGCAACTTTATTCTGTCTTTGGTTTTAGCCAGGAATAATGTGGATTTTCTTTTTCTCCCATGGATGGGAACCTGAGATAACACAGACCTGGAAGCATTTTTCTTCTAACCCAGAAAGGATATGTTTTCATGTGCTTTGTGCTGCCATGACTGTGTCTGGGTAACTTAAACAACAGAAGTTATTTGATTCATGGCTCTGGAGGAAAGAGCATGACCCCAGCAGTGGGCAAGTGTCTTCAGGTTGTGTTATCTGATGGAAGATGGTAGAAGAGAAAGAGAGAGAAAAGTGAAAGAGAGAGAGCCAAGTTCACCTTTACAGCAAATCCATTCCTATGACAATGAACCCACTCCATAAGGATATTAATCCATCTGAAACAACAGATCTCGCATGATCTAACTGTTTCTTATTAGGCTCCACCTCCCAACATTGTTGCACTTGGAATTAAGTTTTCAACATGCTAACTCTGGTGGACACATTCAAACCACAGCATTAAACCTCTGGCCTCCAAAATCCACATCCTTCACATTGTGCAAACTGCATCTACTCTATCATAATACATATGGCTCCTTACATGGAGTTATGTCCTAGTAAACTAATCAGGAGTTGGAAGTATTGAAGTAAAAAATGTGCTTCACACATTCAACCTACTAAACATTGTTGTGCATCTTAGCAACACAACACACTGTAGAGTAGTGACTGTTTACCTTCCTGACTGTATGGCTGACTGGGATCCCTCATTCCCTGCCCATATCATGAGGGTTCAATATTGCCTATGACTAACTCAGGAAAAAGGAACCATATTCAAAATATAAGTTCCACTACATACTTGTTGTTTTCACACTATTGCAAAGTGAAAAAAATAATTAAGTTGAACCCCTATAAATCCATGTACAGACTATAGTTCCAAAGCCTTAACTTGTTCCACTGTCAACTCACCTAATGTCCCAAGTACGGTCTCATCCAAATCAGATATGGGTGGGACTCAAGGCACAATGGATCCTGAGACAAAGCCTCTCTAGCAGTGAACTTGTGAAATCCAAGAAAGCACAGTATATTTTCTTTTGCAAAAGGGAGAAACGAGCAAGAAGAAAGGAATAACTGTTCCAAAGTAAGTTCAAAACCCAACAAGGAGAACATTAAATCTTCAAGCTGGAAAAAGTCCTTAGACTCCATGTGCTGGTATCCTGGGTACACTGAGGTGGAGGCTGTGCCCCCAAAGCTCTGCTGGACTCAGCCCAGATACAACTCCCGTGAGGTGGGCTCTCAGACCTGTGATTCTCCCAGACTGGCACCGCTTGCTGATAGCTTTACAGTTTGGAAATCCAGAGGGCTGCTTTGCCCCTGAAGCTTCCCTACGCATTTCCTTAGAGGGAACTCTCTGCAGTGGCCTGTGCTCTGTGACAAGTCTCTGAGCTCCCTGCCTGCAACATCCATTGAAATTAAGGTGGAGGTAGCCATGCTTGCATAGCTAGCACATTCTACATGGATACTGCCAAGTTGTATAGCGCACACCTTCCACATGGAAGTTTCTTTTGCAGCTGAGCCGCGCTTGCAAATTGGCTGGGGTGGCAGAGGGGTGCTGCCCCAGGACTTGAGGCAGTGCAGGGCAGCGAATGCTGAGAACCTGTGGGTACTGCTCTGGAAATTTGGCCTTCGAAGACCTGCTCTGGTACTGCAATCTGAGGGGCAGCTCCAGAAAGTTCTTCAAAGTGACTTCAGAGTCTCTCTCTCACTGTCCTGATGATTCCTTCAACTATGGCAATTTTTTTTTTAATCAAATGGTCACTTAGTTATATCCATGGCTTACTCTGCTAAAGAAGTATTTTTCATTCTTTACATGATCTGGAGCTTTACCAAGTCTTTCTGCTTCACTTCCCTTTAATTATAAATTCTGCCTTTAAATAAATTTTCTCCTCTTTCATTTTACTGTATGTGGTTAAAAGCAGCCACACAGCTCCTTCAGTCTTTTGCTTAAAATTTTATTCTATTAGATAACCAAATTTATCATTCTTAAATTCTACCTTCCATAAAGTTCTACAATATAGCTGTTTCAGCCAGGATCTATGCAACTGTTTAAAAAGCAAGGTCTTGATTCCTTGTTTCGTTTTTGTCTGAGACCTCACCAGAATGGTCTTCACTGTTCACATTTCCACCACAATTGTGACCATGACCATGTAAGCACTCTCTGAGAGGTCTTAGGTTTCCCTGGTTGGTTATTTCCTTCTTCTGAGCCCTCGTCAGCTCGGAAGTTGGCAACACAAGACGTTTCCAGCACTCACTTGTACACAGTACCTAGTTCTAAAGCTGCTTCTACATTTTCAGTTCCTTGTTATAGAAATAGCTCCACTACCTATTTTCTATCTTAGTCCATTTTCTCTGGTTATAGTAGAATAACTGAGATTGGGTAATTTATAAAGTGCAGAGAATTATGTGGCTAGCAGTTCTGGAGTCTGGGGAGTCCAAAAGTATGGCCTGGTGTCTGGCGAAGATCCTCACGCTGCATAATCCTATGGTGAAATCGCCCAGAGAAAGCGACTGCAAGCAAGAGGGCTGAACATACTGTCCTTCCACCTCCCAACACTGGTTTGTACTGGGGATTGAGTTTCTGATGTGAAACTTTACACAGCACATTTAAACCAGACCAGAACAGTTGCTTCCAAAGCCCACTTCCAAAGATACAACTACTACTTAGTGCATATAGAACCACATACAGTCTCTAAAGTAAGGTTTGTAAACTAGAATGACTTTAGGGGCCAGATCATTAACACAAATGTAGAAAACTATTGGATGTGATCAAACAGGGACTACAGGAAGGAGACGGCCTGTCTTTCCTAAATGAATTCAAATTACAGCAAAAACAAATAACAATGTGATGGGCAAAGAAAACACACTGATGTGATGTCTGTGGTCACATACCATTCATGTGCATTGTCGTGGCCACATTTCTAGCTGGCTCAGTGATGACTTTTGGGGACTAGCTGTAAACCTGACTTTCAGTAACCACTTTTTACACCCCCTTCATGTTTTTAGTAAGTTTGGGATTCTATACCTTTTCCCTCTTTTCCACTCAAGTCTAGGCTCAACAGAAGAATTAATTACTCAACTTACTGCACATATTTTATAATATATTTATTTTTGAGACAGGGTCTTGGTAGGCAGTTCAGGCTGGTCTTAAACCCACTATGTAGCCCAGGATGGCCTCAAACTCATGGCAATCCTCCTGCCTCAGCCTCCTAAATGCTGGGATTATGGACATGTGCCACCACGCCCAGCTTACTGCACACCTTTCAAATATTGTAGAAAAAAATATCTTGCAATAAACAGCATCTTCACTTTCAAACCACTGTTATTTTTAAAGTCGAAGAAGCAAAATGCCATTTGGGGGCCACTGATGATCCTATTCAGGGAATTTCTATAATGATTCTGCTTCTTCAGGTGGTTCCCAGTATAGCTTAGCCTATTGTACATCAATTGGCTGGTGTCTTAGAGTCTTCATTTCTGGTAGAAGCCATCCATCTGATACAAAAACATGATAAATTCCTCATGTGCCAGAACCATGGTGATCAATGAAAATATTTTTAAAATTAACTGAAGTAGAAATAAATTAATATATGAGAATATGAGACTATTTCTGATTATTTCATAATGCTGAGAAATAACAGTAAATTTCCAATGTAAACTTGTGATATTTAACCATTAGGATTAGACTCCAAATAAATTCTTATAAGCATGTAATAGCCACAATTCAAGGTTACTAAATGAATTCAAAATAAAACCACTAACCTTTTCCACTAATTAGGAGTCAAAGAAGAGAGAAGCATAAGGTTTAGTCAATTACAATCAAAGACTCTGAATGAAGTTTTCTGCTTTAAGTAAAAATGAATCCTTTCAAACAGGCTGACATGGAAGCCTCCTTAATCTCTCTGTGTATTTCAACCTTGAACCTACATATTTACTGGAATTTCTAATTATTTACTATACGTGAGGGCTTTGAGAATGTCTACAGCACAGTAAGAGCTGTGAATATGGCTTGTTATTAATTGTTTGCACCTAAAGCAACTTGTGATATAAACAAATGCATAAACTCAGGAACAATTCCTGGTACCACTAACAGCGTAATATTCTGCCAAAATAAGTGTTTTTTCTCACCAAGACCTGTGAAAATAAGAATTGCTCTGAAACCAAAGGAGTCTCCTGATGATGACCTACCACGGAGCAGGTGAGAAGACTGATCTAATGCCTTGGGGTGAAGACGCAGACACAGGCCAGGTCAGCGCCCTTGTTCTGTCCCTGCCCATCTAGTGAGCCCTGGATGCCACCAACCGTTCTCACCTGCCTATCAGATTTGTTCTGGGAGCCTCTGCCCCGGTTAAAATAACTAATACTAAGCTTTCTCAGAGAATTACTTCCTCTATTATCTTTCATACACAAAGATAAAGTTTCATTAAGTCACTCAGCAGATACATATTCTCAACAGACACACATTCTGAGATCTGGGACAGAGCTGTGAACTTGGACACTGTGACCAACAGCTCTCTCTCCTGACTCAGGGAGGGAGGAGACCCACTCAGGAAAGGGTTCTTACAAAGCAGAGAATGCATGCAGGGACCTCCACAGGCACCCACAGGAGACCAATTTTGGTGGCTGAAATCACATCAAGGTAGACTCTATATGACACCTTACTTCACTTTTCATTTAAGTTTCTGAAAAACAATGACTCATTTCTCAAAACACATTACTTTTACAAAATCTTTTTAGATAACATCTGTTCAAAGTGAAGCGCCTTCTACTTTCCTGTTAGATGTGGGCTAACACAGCCTGATAGACAATACAATGTGCTTGACTTACCAGCATGAGTCTAATTTTAATGAGTTGAGGGTTTTGGAATGCAATCTTCATGCTCCTTGAGGAGGCAATTTGATGAAGGCAAGATAACTCCCCAGAGCTGGGTCAGCCTCACATTAGAAAATAAAAAAGCTGATGCTGGCTGGGCTGCATTTTTAGAAAAGGACATCGTGGAAAATTCAAAAGCAGGGGCATGCACCAAGCAGTGACAACCTTTCCATGGTCTTGCAGCTGTCCCCACCTCCTGAGGACAGGCTCTTTCCCCTTAGAGTCCAGGGCTCAAGGTAAACTGCTGAGTGCTGAAAGCAGGGGCCTGAGGTATCTGGAAATTTAATTAGAATGTGTGAAACAAAACAGGCTACATTTTAAATCTGCTCCAGAAATCTGACAAATAATGACTGCTAGTTGAGGATTCTGATTTCCAAGAATGAAGAAGCCTAGGACATGATGAGATGCTTTTGTTATTGTTTTTTCCTTTTTAGTGCTTTTTTTGTCTTTTGCTAGTATGGCTTCCATAATTTTTCACTTATTTTGATCTTGACCAAAAGAAAGACTTCTCTTGGTATAGTCACCTGATCAGGGTAAAAATTTGCTCAACCATGGAGAAATCCAATATGGGGATCTACAGTGGAAGTACCACCCTTTAAACAATACCATATTTAATAAGGGAAGCTTTACAACTCAGGAAGTGACTTTTTAAGGCCTCTGCAATTCTGACCAATTTAACAAGCAAGGGTCTATGGTAGCACAAGGCACACAGGCTGGAAATGACCTTGATGCTCCTGCCCTCCAAGAGCTCAAAGTCCTGCACAGGGGGATGTGGAATCCACTGCAGACACCAAGATTAACATAACGTAAAGCAAACTGTTATAAGAATAGGGCAGACTGATTCCACTAGGAGGTCAACAGCGGGGATCTGGGTTGTACCTTTACATAACAGAGATTTGAGCCGCACTTTGCAAGGTGAGCAGTGCTTGCAAAAAAGATGTTAGGAAGAACACATGAGGCCAAAGAAAGTGATTGAAAAAAGTGTAAAAGTGTGTTGGGGCAGGAGGGCAGGCAGAAATGTGATTAAAAATACAAGGAGGCCATGGTGGTGAAGACCGACCTTGGGGAAAGGTGGAAGGAGCCGTAATGCTCTCAGCTTCAGGACTGGGACTTTAGTTATAGGTAAGGAGGGGCAGTTAGGTGGGGGAAACCAAGAACTGCTGTCAAACCAGTCCTCTGGATGGAGTCTCAGCAAAACAGCTGGACGAGGATGCAGGATGATCTGAGAAAGGAGCCATAGCAGGAGTCAGGTGCGGGGTTCAAGTGGGAGATGGGATAGCCGAGGCTGGAGCAGAGAAAGTACAGAAGCCACACCCAGGCAGGGAAAGGGCAGGCGTGAGCCACAGCAGAGGCAGCTCAGGATCTGACTGCTTGGATGGTTCCTGTTTCAGGACCCAGGAAAAAACAGGATGGTCATACAGGAATGAAGGGGAAGAATGGGGAAATGAAAGAGAACTGCAAAGAGCACAAACACATACTCATAAATTATAAATTCAGCACTCCTAACATAAAAAAAAAAAAAAAAACACATCTCCCCGGCCATTTTCTTCTAAGAGGACACTTTAGATATCTGAGGACATTAAAAAGGAGAAGTTAGAAAATTCTGACACTAATTTGGGACAACACAGCCAAAGGAAACATTCAGAAATATCCAATTTGCTTTAAAATTTCCTGCCATTTCATACCATAGCATACAATTCTTACCCCTCTTTCTATCAGTCACACCAACTAGAGTATATGAATGTGCCACAAGCTAACGGATCAATACCCTCGTGAAGGACAGTGAGTGGCAAGAAGAAAAGTACACTGGTGCTGCCTGACAGCTAGTGTGTGCAGGGGAAGTGGATGCTTCATCTTACCCTGTTTCTCATTCCCTTCTTTTGACTCATACTGCTGGAGGAGAGGCAGGCACACAGACAGCAGCTGTCCAGGCTGCCATGTCCCTCTTTGTTTTGAACTTCACAGCAGGCACACACTATTCTAACTAGGCAGGCCATTTGCTTTCAAGTGGGTAAACCAGCAGGGCAGAGGCTGTTTGATGTTTATTTGGCACTGAAATAGAATCATAAGCACTAGGGACAACCAGGGTCAATACCATGCTAGAGGCTCCCGAATTAGAGCTAGGGCCGAGACCAGCTCCTCATGCTTACAGGAGCTGCTGACAACCTTTCGCCTCATGGATGAATCATAAAATGAGCATTTACGAATGCTCAGTTTCAACATACCTCAAACTCCAGATAGTGATCTTTGAGCTTGTATTCATCTACGTCCTTGGCTTTAACTTTCTTGTCTGGGGGGTAGGAGCGGTGCTCAGCCAGCTCGGTGGTAATCTGCTTCAGCTTGCCTTCATGAGATTTTAGCTGTTCCTCCTGTAGGAAATTATTAAACCATTTAGTGGGCAGAAAATAATCAATAAAGAAAATGTACAGTGCTTTTAAAACTTGCTTATGTTGAATGACTTTAATTCACCCAAATAATCTAATGTGCCCCTGCTCCTACATTATTCTAACTTTCCCATGCTAGTGTTGGGATTCTTTCCTAGGATGGCAATCAAGGCCAGCTTCCTTAACCAGGCCCTGCTCACAATACCAAATGGCTTTTGAACTTTAACATATGTAACTGTCGCTGGGTTGACACCAGGCATCCAAGAGAAACCCCGGCAGGCAAGTCACCAGCAGAACAGTTAAGTGCTGGCCTGAGTACCACTCAACCTGGCCTCTCCAATCCATGCCCCACCAGCAATGTTGCCAGTTTCCCTCTGTCACAATGTATGTGTGTCTGTCTGCATAGCCTTTTCTTTTCTTGAGATGAGCCATGCTACAAAGAAATACTTCCCTGAAAACTATCAGATTGTTTTTCTGGAAAATACAGTACTTTTTCTCACTAGAGGAACAGAGGTTCTCATATCCTTTATTTTACCTAGGTCAAAGTATTCATTCAATTAAAATGTAGCCAGGGACTAATTATTGCCAGAACGTTGATAACTGGCACTATGCACCAATGGAACATGACTGATCTTATGTCAAAAGATTTCCACTCTAAGGGAACTATTTATATACTCCAGCAATAAGCTCCATAAAATGATATGCTACCAAACCCTCTCACAGCACGAAAACATTCTTGAAACAAAGACAATGGAGATCTCTTGCATTTGTAAATGCTGACTATCTCACATTCACATGCAAATTATTCCAATTCTTGAGTATAAATTTCATATATACAATAAGAAATAAAAGGAGAAAGGCAAAGAACTGATTAAAATAGATGATAAATACATTTTACACAATATCAACATAATCTCAGAATATAAAAATGTTATTGTAGAGGAAAATAATTTTAAAATGCCAGCAGAAAATGAATTCCAGACACTAAATTATACCCCACCACTGTAAGTTTAAAAAATATACCCAGAAATTTTAAGTCATTTATGGTATCTTCAAGACTTCTATATTAGTGCAAAATTTAAAAGCCAACCAAGGAAAAAAGTTCCAAGTATAAAACCATCAAAATAGAGAAAAATAATAAAAAATAAAAAGTAGAGTGCATGAATGTAAAAAATAAGCAAGAGGGATGGTGGAATGTGAATGAAAGATGTCAATATTCATTTTCAAAAAAGAACTATCACAAAATGAAACATTCATAGACGTCTCAGGAAAGTACAGGTAGGGAAGGGTTAAGAAACACATTTTGAGATGTTAGAAAGGAATCTATACCTCCAAACTTAGCCTTTGTACACTGATCATGCTAAAACTCAATGAAAATGCTTCAGGGAGCTTTTATACACAACTTCTCACTCATCTGTTATTTTCCTCCAGTTAACTATAAATAATATTATGGATGAAAGTCTCTTGCCCAAATTCATATGAAGCAGCCCTAATCCCTCATGTAGTTGTACTTGAAGCTGAGGCCTCTAAGGAAGCAATTAAGGTTAAACAAGGGTGTGGTTACTGATCTCATTGGACTAGAGATTTTTGGTCTCTTGCATGCATGCAACAAAGAAAGGCCAGGTGAATCCAAGGCAAGAAGGGCAGCTGTCTGCATCCCAGGAAAGCTATCACCAGACACTCACGCCGCTGTACCCTGATATGGGACTTCCAGTCTCCAGAACCGTGAGAAAACAAACATCTGCTGTTTATATCACTCTTTCATAGTATTTTGTTTTGACAGCTGCAGCTGGCCCAGACATACCAGATCAATAGCTTTTGTTTCTTTCGAAATTGTTTTCTTTGTGTATTTACTGCAACATGTAATTTACTTAATAGAATTTTTGGCAAAAAATGTGATTAGAAAATTTTGAAAAAAGAAAAATATGATGCACTTCTTTTTTTAAAAATAAAATGTTTGCATACTCAAAAAGTTATACTGAATGATACCTAAAAACACTCATGTATCTATACCCAGTTTAAGAAATGAAATACTGCAAATAAGCTGAAACTCCCTGTGCATACCTATTCAGTTCATCTTTTTTTCTATGCTATTTCTATACTAAGGTATGTAACCATAAAAAGAATATGTTTTGCAGATTTTAAACTTTATATAAACATTACTTATATGCTTGAATTTTTAAACCTCAGCATGTATAGTCTCTACTTTCTGCCTTTTAACTACTGCATAGTATCTCATCAAAGGGCACAGTATAATATTGTTGAAGAATATTTACATTGTTTCCAGGTTTCTTGGTTGGGTTTTTATTTTTGCTATTATAAATGATGTTGAAATGAACATCCTCATACAATGTTTCTCAGTGAATATAGGCAAGAATTTTTCTAAAGTAAATCACCAAGTGATGGAATTTCTGGGTTTTAAAATATGTGCATTTTTAAGCTGATATTCAACTGTGTGCCAAAGTGCCTTACATTTTCATAGCAAATTTCGAAGTTCCCACTGTTGTATATCCTTGTCAAAATGTGGCTTCATTACGTTTGTAAATTTTTGCTAATTTCATGGCTATGAAATGACAAGCCACTATGATTTGAATATGACCAAGGATAAGCACTTTTGTGAGCTGGCTACTGGAATAACAGATCAAGTTTTTAATTGGGTTGTTTTGTCTTTTCATAGATTTGTGTTAGTATAGTTACTGACATTTTAAGAAAACAAGTTGGTTTTTTCTTTTTTGATAATTAAATTATTAGAATACAAATATATTTCTTTTCCAAGTAAGATTAAATCCTGTGCTTTTTTTGCACTTTGGGGAGTCTCAGTATACATTATTTTAGATGCTTGCTTATTTTAGAAACTTTATTGTCTTAAGCACCTGATCCTGAATATTCAAATCCTTTATCAGATAATTCCCAACTTCTTTTTAAATTACTGAGGCTACATACAGAGGGGTTGAATGGAGGGTAGGGGAATGGAGAAAAAAAAAAAAAGAATCAAGTTATATCATGTAAAGATACAAATTCTCCATGATGAACATGATCATATGTATATCTAAAATGTATCAATAAAATCTGATTAAAATACATGAATATTACAATTGTTATTTTCCTTCCTATACTAGAGTTAATCAAAACATACAGACTGTTAGTCAGCTATGTTTTAAAAACCTGACCATTTGTACAGCAGCACAAGGGGTTACTGCTCTTTAGAATGTTTCTATGAAGTAACTAGTCAAACAAATGCTCAATCTGTTCAATCGTCAATGCTTCAGTCCTATTTCATTACATTCCTGAAGTAAGAGTCAAGAAAAAAAAATTCAAAATGGAGAACTATAAAATAACATCTTAAATCCACTTATTTTTGACTTGTGAAATAAAAAATGTAAAGTAGCTCTATGGTCATAGACTGGTAAACCATGCAAAGTATTCCAACATAGAATCCCATGGTAAAGGAGATAAGGACTTCCTGACAAAAACCTGACAGTAAAAACAGAAGGGAAGTATTATCCATAGAGACACATGATCTTTTCAGACTCAGGACATCTAAATTTGTAATGACACAATGAAGAAAGATAAAATAGGAATCCCCCTCCATCTTGTCTGTGTTTCCACATTTCTTTAGGGATGCATGAATATATTCCTCAAGATGAGACAATACTAACAAAAGGAATTTCAGAGGAGGCAAAGAAATGTATCTGACAATGTTGAAAGAAAGGGCACCGAGAAAGGAAATGGTATGAATGCATGAAATATGCTGTAAATTGGGAAAGGACAATTTAAAAATCATATTAGAGTATCAGACACAAGAAAATTTTGGTTATAATGTCAGCAGATTTACATTGGTAAGACCTTTGATAATATATATTATAAAATCTTATCTGAAAGGAAAGTTTCAGATGTTCCCTGAGACTTCAAATTTTTTTAGATAAGGGGCCAAAATTTGAAACAGATAAGGAACTTAATTTAATAGTATAAAAGCACATAACCCTATAAAAATTGGGCAAAGGACCCTGAGACAGTTTGAATGTGTCCCCTCCAAATTTTTTATTGAAACTTTATTCTGTGGGGCCTTTGGGGAAATCATTAGGTCACATTAATATTATTTAGTTTACTGATTACGAAGTTTGGAGGCAAAGAGGATCATTTCCCCTTACTTTTAACCCTCCAATGTCTAGCACAATGCTAACTGGACAAGAAGTAGAGACACCTTTTGGTCTGCACTAACACGTAAAGCTCTCAAAAGTAAGAGCTAAACAGTGGTAGCAAATCCATGGCATATGTGCCACAAGGGGCTTTGTTATCACTGAAAGCTCTAAAAGGTTTCCCATCACTGAGCAAAGACAATAGCCTTAGTTTATAATGCCCACCATACCAAATAGAGTATCTGACACATTCCTCAGGAAACAGAAGCTGAATTGTAACCACTGTTGTTTTACTACTGTTTTGAAGTTCTGTACTGCTTCTGTTGTTTGTTTTTATTGGTTTTATTCTGTACTATTTAGTTTGATTTTATTATGCCTAATGGTATGGGAAGTTATTTTGAAGATAACCAGAGACATTATGGTAGCCATTATTGATTTCCTTTTATCTTTTTTTTTGAAGGCATGTACCATGTTCATTGTTTTGTTTTGATTCACTCTATTCTGTTTTATTTTGTTTGGTTTTATTCTCTTCAAAATAAAAGAAAAAAAAAAGAGGGGGCTGGGGATATAGCTCAGCAGTATAAGGGCCTGCCTGTCAAGCACAAGGTCCTTAGTTTGATTCCCAGTACCAAAAAACAAACAAACAAACAAAAAATAAAAAAATAAAAAAAATAAAAAAGTGGAGTTGGGCAGCTACTAACAGCTATTCAAGAGGCTGAGGTGGGAGGACCACAAATTCAAGACTACTTTAGCAAGACCTTGCCCAAACCTGAAACAAGCAAACACAGGAACAAACCAACAAACAAACAGAGTTGGTGGGGGAGGTAGTTCAGTACTCCTTGTGTTTAATGCTCAGCATCGAGAAAAAAAAAAAAAAAAAAAAAAGTAAAAGTAAAGAGCAGCACAATCAAGTGGCTTCCTTTGGACTGTCTTAAAAGAGACATAATTTATGAGGTAATAACATTTCTAGTAGTCAGCAGTGCAATTTTCCAGGGTGGCTGCTGAACTTGGGGCTCTATACAATAAACAACATCTGCCTTCAGTCAGTTTGACTAGGTTATTGCCAGAAGCACCGCTGGAAAGACTTTACTACATCATTTCATGTTTAAGACACTTTACAGAGCTTAAGCAGCCACTTATATATGATTCAGTTAATTGTTTTAATGAACACCTAATGAAGTGATGGTGACCCTTTTAGAGTTTTCAGTGATTACAAACAGCCCACTACGGCATGTGTGCTGTAAGTTTGCCATCACTGCCCCAATGTGTGTTAAACACACACTCTTAAGAAATAGATAACCCAACTATCTACTCTGGAAAAGTATGATCACTATTTATGGCAATGCCAAGGAGTCCAGACTACAACCTACTGGTGAAAGTGAGTCAGGATACAATTGGACCATATTTTAGCCAGAACTGTGAAAGGTGGATTGGAGGCAGGAAAGATTAAAGTCAGAGAGACCACACCCCCCAAGGGGCTATAGATCAGTGTTTTCCAAAGTGGTGTGTGTGTACCCAAGGTCAGGTGATCCACTGGGGAGAGTTTAAAAAATCAGCACTGAGATATGAATTGTATTTTATACAAAACACTCTTGCATCTTGTAACCATGCAGAGTTTGTTTACGAGTTCTAGAGACTTTTAATTAATTCCTTAGGCACTGGGAGATGGTTATGGCCACCCTCTGGGGTAAACCCCAGGGCAGAGAGAGGGGTGGAGGGCACTTCAATGTGACAAGATCGCACAGTACTCCCCTTTGTTGCTGACTGGTGTTCGTCATACAGCCGGGATCCAAAGAGATAATATTTAGTATCTAGTGAATATCCATTTGGTCACGATTTTACAAGACAATGGCTGGAATTCAAGGAAGAAAACAGGATGAGATATCTATCAGGAGCAGTGACTTGATGAGGTACAAGAGCAGGCATGAAGGACCTAAAGGAGGCAGAGACTGTCACAGTGTCGTGTGTCTCAGTGGCACCCGCATTGCTTGGAGGGCACCCCCCTGGGTGTGTGGGACAGATACATGTTACCCAGTATCTGCCAGGATCCAGACTGCCTGGCAGGGCTGGGAAACAGAGGTTTTATGGAAGCCCCTAGATACTTCTTACACACACTCATGTTTGAGAATGACTGCTTTGGTGGGTATAAAAGGAGATCCTAAATTGATTTGGGGCATGGAGGGGGTGCTGGCATGAACATCAGAAAGAGAAACAATGCTGAATTTTCAAACTTGTCTCTCCACCCCCAACAGGAGAAGAAAAATGTGTTCCAGCTACATTGCCATGAAAAACAACTTGAGAAGGAGACTCCTACACAGCGAGTTGTTCAGGAAGAACTGTGCTGCACTGACAATAATCAATTTTAATAATTGAGGCTAATATGTTTTGGATAGAAGACAAGAATAAATTAAAGAAAAGCTCAAAAATGACAGGGTGATGAATAATGTGTCTTAAAAGTACCAAACAATCTTTTAATTGAACGCTTAATTTTTTTCCCAGCGCTGTTTATCTTTTTCTCCAGCAGGGTACTCACATTGTTATAAATTTTATAAATTGAAATACCCAAGAGGTTCTGGCATTTAAGGGAGTCATGGCCTGGCTGTGAGTGTGCTGAAAGACAAGACAGGCAGTCTCAGATTCAGAACTACTGAGCTGACACAGGGGTCCTCAACGGGAGGGGCTGGACTTTGACCCCAGAAGATATTTGGCAATGTCTAGAGACATTCTGGGTGGTGACAACTGCGTGTGTGGGGGAGGGAGGAGTGGTTGGTATCTACTAAGTAGGAGCCAGGGATATTGCTCAGCATCCTGCAGGTCCCAGGAGAGCCTTCCATAACAAAGAATGATTCAGGACAAAATGTCAACAGTGCCTAAGGTGACAGAAATCAGACTAAGGAGAACTAGACTGCATGGGACTGGAGAAATATGGGGTGTCTCCAGACACTTCTTTAGGGATCTGCTGGAGACACGCTGTGAGTAGCACAGATACCTTCCAATAGGCTCTGCTCTCAGTGAGGTTACCTGTTCCCAACAGGCTCACCAGGCTGTGAGTCAAAAACTATTCCTTTTAAAATCCATTCTCCATCACACACTTGGTTTTACACATTTCTTTCCAAACTGTCCTATCACTTTCAGTGGTAAAATATTTTTTAAATGTTCCCATCAGGAGTAGGGAAGGCTCCTGCCCACCATGCTGCCCAGAGTGGATCCCTGAAGATGTTTTTATTCCTACCACCAAATATGGTCACACTCAATAAAATGGACCAAAAGAATGAATGAATGAATGAATGAGTAAAATTCTTGCAGGGATATTACCTTAGCATTTGAAAGCTACTAGAAAATTAAGAGCTGTTAAAACAAAACAAAACAAAACAAAACAAAACAGGCAAATAAGACTGAAGTGCAAAACCCAGCATACTGCATTTTGTTGCATTTATATAATGTGGTCATCACACAGGAAAGTCTCTCATCTGCCCTCAAAACATGGAGTACCTCTCAAACAGAAATATTAACAAGATTACAAAGTACTACTTTCCAAGTTGAAAGTGCTGTCAGGATGACACACCTGAGATAGCTTTGTTGTAGTGGCAGGCAGAAGGGGGCGGCTAAACTTCTTCTGAGAGCCAATGGCTGCTGGAAACGGAGGGGCAGAAAACACAGCTGCGACACAGTTGATTTTGTTTATCCACCCTTGCATTTCCTCTGGACTCCTATGAGAAACACAGACATTTATGTTAGTATATTTCCACATCCGAACACATCACACTTTGCCCATTAAATCCCTAGCAGCACTTCACTGGGAATCAACATTCTCCATAGTTACCACTAGGGTAGGGCAAGGCTCTAAAACCTATGATCATCAGAGAGTAATAATGATTATCCCTCTAGAATACAGAAGTAAAAAAAAAGAAATATATTCATTAGACTTCTATTTTTTGTTTGATACTAGTTTAGGTTAAAAACTAGCTAAACATTAACTCATCTCTTCTAACCACATAATTTTATCTTGGAGTCCAACTTAGGCATAGATTGACAAAGAGATTGCAAAAGGCTGTATCCACTTTGGAAAGCAGTTTGATAGTTTCTTCAAAAGTTAACCATAAATTTATCATACAACTCAGCAATTCTATTCCTAGGTAGGTACCTCAGGAAAATAATAGCATATAACCACACAAGAATTTGCATGTCAATATTCATGGCATCATTATTTCTAAGGATCAAAAAGTGGAAACAAAATCCAAATGCCCAACAACTAGTGAATGGGTAAACAAATTGTGGTAAATCTATACAATAAGATAGTATTCAATAAAATGACGAAGTAAAGCAATATGGATGAACCCCCAAAACTTTAAGCTAGGTGACCAGCCAGATGCAAAAGATTACATATTATATGATTCTATTTACATGAAACGTCCAGGAAAGGCAATAAAGAGATAAAAAAAAAGTACATTAGTGCATGTGTGGGAATGGAGATGAGAACGGGGGTGAAAGTAAAGTAGGCACAGGGGTCTCCCTGGAATGATGGGAGTGTTGCAAAACTGGATTGTGGTGATAGCTACCTCCTTTGTAGACACAATAAAAAATCATAGAAGCATATATTTAAAACAAGCGAAAATTTATGGTATGTAAAGCACAGCCTGCTAAAATCTACCTAGGAGGAGGTGGGAATCATCCAATGTCATGATCATATTTTTTAATTTATGTGTCATTATATCCAAAAGGATAGCTCTCAACAGATGTTTATAAGTTCAAAAATGAGTGGCAGACATGGGCATGAACCAGGAAAGATTATCATGTATACAGTCACAAAGAAAAGATGAAAAAGTGTTAACCAAATCTAAAATCATTGCCTTTACTGATTACGCTGGAAGAAATCTCATTAACCTGAGACCATACTACATGTATCAACTCCTTAGTGTACTTTACATGTCTCTCTAGGGTGATTACTCCAATGTTATTTCAGCTGACTTCTGCATCAACTCAAACTGAAGTTAACTAGATTTCCTTAAGTATTATATCAGGTATTGTAGACTTAAAAATTAATGTGCAACAGAATCATCTGAAAGACTTTTTATGCCTAATAGCTGTAATCATACATTGTATTAGATGATACTATGTACCCCCAAATCCTCATATACTTTTGATGGGGCTGAGTCTGGCACTCCCTTGTGATCAGTTTGTTGTCTAGAGCTGGGATCGGTGATGTGAGTGCTGCACCCGCCCAGGGGTGGAGCTGAGATACAGTGTAAGGGAGGCGGGTCTTCCTCTTGCTCTCTTCCACTCTTCCTCCCTCTCTCTTGCTCACTTCTGCACTTCCGCCCCTTCTCTCTTGCCGGTGCGCCTTGCTGTTTTGGCAGCTGACATAAACCAGCAGCCCTGCCAAGCCACGCTGCCTTGGAGCCAACTGAGTGTGGACTGAAACTCCCGAGAAACTGTTCCTTTTCCTTCCCTAATTTTGGGCATCAGGGATTTTGTCTCAGCAATGAATAAAAAGTAACTAAGACATACATCTAGCCATGAGTCCCCTTGTGGTGTTAAATATCGTGTTCCCATATTCAGAAAACCCCATTTGTTTTCCTTATCAGCAATTTTATGCTCTTCAAAGTTCAAGATCCAAAAGAGTACCAGATCTTGTTCCTATTTATTTTTTGATGTCACATTGCTTGATCAACAACCACACATGTTTATATTTACTATTTTCAATGTCAAGTTTTAATCCTAGCATCAATTGGGGTCAGTTGACTGTACAAAGTTGATTCTGAAGTCAAGCTCAAGCCACAAATGATTTAACACTATCTGCTAGACTGATACTATGTGTGATCTATGCTGAAATTCCTGCTCTTTGAAGCCTATTTTGAAAATCCAAAGTTTCTCACTTCACAAATCCAGAATTCTTTGTGTGGCATGCTCTACTTCTAAACTGAAGTCTGTCACTGGAATTCCTATGAAACTGACCATGTAACCCTCTCCATGTTCACAGTACGACTTTATGTTTTCCTAGTATAGTCACAGACTACTAGCACTCAGAAGGGAAACTAGAACAAAATGGAAAATTCATACTTATTGAACAGTGTCTACATACCAAGAGCTTTGTGAAGTGCTTTACACCCTTAGCTCATTTAATCCTCAACAGAAATATATGAGATAAATATTATAATCTAGAGTAGCAACACATCAAAGTTTAAAGAGGTTAAAAATTATGTGTTGTGAGAAAGAGTTAGGAAATACATTTTCAAATCCACATCTGTATTGCTCATTTTGTGAGAGAACGTGTCTACTCCAGCTCTCATTTTATTGAAAGGAATACTGAGTTCTAGGGATGATAAGCAGCTAATTAAAGTCACAGGGATACTAATAATGCAAGATGGCAAGGTCCCTATTATTTATGAGTCACCTCGGGTAGTTGTTTCTTTAATGGACTCCAAAAAATTTTCCCTACAGAGCCAGATTCTACTCTTTAGTACAAAATGGTGGCAAAGAAACTAAAAACTAAACACAAATAAAGACCAAAGCGAAAAGACATACTGGGTTTGAAAAAGCAAGACCCTCCAGTCAGCGGTTTTGAGTTTAAACACATTCGGCTTCTTCTCATAGTCCGTGGCCTTGGACGCCAGGGCGTGGTGCACACTCACAGCATTTTTCAAGTCCTCCTCAGACAAGGCCTTCTCTGGCTTATATTCATCCTACAGAGGGACACAGAAAACAGAGGAGGGGATCAGATTTCAACTTCTCTCTTTAAAGCCTGTAACTAGATGAAAGCATTTTAGAGAAACCCATGCAACTACATGAAAAAAAAAGTGAACTGAATGGTGAGTAAAACTTTGCAAATTCATAAATGCCACAAAATAGCATGTTGTTTGAAACAACTGCTGAGAATGAAGCAATCTAGATAACCAAGGGGCATTTTATGAAAAGCTAATATATAATAATTGAGGCAGAAGGAGGACTGTCACACACATTTTACAGTGATCTGAAATGAGGATGGGTCCAAAAGTTTGGTTGGGTTTCTAGGTTAAATGGGGCAAATGCAAAAGCTTAGAGATAGCAACAGAATCATCCTGCTGGTGGAAACAGTGCCCCTGTGTCCCTTGTTCTAACATCACATTTTCCTACTGCTTTTGGGGAGTTAATATTATCAAAAGAAAAATGAACAGGAAAATGAATTCTCTAGTTCTTCTGCTCAAAAAGAGGAAAACAAATTTAATAAATAAGAGAAAGCTTAGTTCCACTTTAAATAGGAAAATAATAGGCAAAATTACATAAGAAAGGTGTCATATATATGCAATTTTATTTTTGGACATCAACTGCACAATGCATCAAGTTTAAAAAGATTCCTTTGTATGGCATCCCTTCAAACAACAGCAGTAACAAAAATCTCAATAGGAAAATACTTAGAATTTTTATTAATTTCAGTAGCTCCTGGGTTTATTAGAATAAGAGGCCCAACACCAATGTAAGTGCACTACCTGCATACTGCATAAAAAACTTACAAGAGAGGCTTTCTAGAGTTTAATGCCTGTCTTCCTATATTTTATCAAAACGATATGAAAGTAAGTAAACTGGCATTTATTCTGCAAAGAAAACACAAATACAAACACACAATCACAGACTTTCACCCACCCCCCACCCCCGCCCATTACAGACACTACCTTCTAATCAGTAAGAAAAGTCTGAAGGAGAAGACTATCTGTTCTCTTATCACAGTCTGGTCTTATAAATTTTCAGAAAAATAATTATGGTCCCCCGTATCTTCCCTCCTTTTCATCAATATCATCCACAAACCAAGCAATTTAAATGTATCATTATCCATAAGTCAAATTGAGTAAAAAATAAACGGGCCTTTGATCTTTAATGATCACTCTCAATGATTTTTATGAGTAGAGGTTTTGCCTCTAAAATAAGAAGCACATGTCAGTAGCAATGTAATGATTACCTGAATGTACAATACTAGATGACAAAGTTTCCACGTTAGGACTGTAACAAGTCTTACTAAATTTCAGAGATTATAAAAAGTGTTGTTGACAATGACAGCCTTTTAGAGAGATAGGATGAATATAGGAAAATAAAAAGAAAATATTAAAATAAATACAACAGCTTTATATGTATCTGTTTTTGTATGGTTGCAATTCATACAAATATCTTGAGGTTTTTCTTATTCTTTTTTAAATAGATTTTTTTTTCCTTCTCAGTGATTTAGTATTCCAAATTCATGAATCTCCTTCCAAGGGAATTTTTATTAGAGTGGAACTATCAAATAGATTTACCAGGACTACAAAATTTTCTCTCTTGCCTTAGGATTTACTATTCTAGAATCCTGCATGTCTGGCCCTTCATCCAAGTAACAACTTCTTTCCAAATAGGAATCTGAGGAACATAAATAATGGAGGGGAGATAAATGACTGGGGCCAAAATTGTCCCTAGAGTATTTATATGCGGCCTCTGCTCTATATATACTGATCTGCTAATGTATCTAGTATTTGAGTTGGAGTAGAAATTAGCCTAGACATGTATATGCACCTTTTTTCCTGTTGTAGGTCCACAGTTTGGGCTTTTTTCTTAAGTCTTTCCTATTTTCCTTTCCTATTTTTGTTTTTGTTTGAATCTCTTAATATGATTATTTTGTTGTATTTTCTATTTCTTCTTTAATTAAGGAAAAGTTGAAAACTATAATTTTTTCTGAGTATCATTACACCATATAACATAGTTTGGGAATAAAAACTAGTTTTTCATTGCTTTCTACATAGCTATAGTTTTAATATTTGATCTCTTCTTTGATCTTAGTAGTATCAAGGAAAGTGCATTATACATTAATTGCCATGTTGTTCAGTGCACTTAGGTTAATAACCATTATCTTCCTTATAGCTTTGTGCTGCTTATTATTTTAAAATGTTCTTCCTTATCTTGTTTAGTGCTTAACCATATAAGATGGAAACTTAAAAGAATCTATTCTATAAACAAAATGCTATTTCTTTACTCCTTACACATATGACAAAGACGTTCATAATAGCTCTATCCCACCTTTGTCCTTGCTAAGCCTAAATTTTGTTAAAACAGTTTCATATGTTTTATGTTGCCACCTTACAAAAGTTATACTGCATTATTCATTCTGTTTTAAGAAATTTTAGTTTGCATTTACATTATGCATTTGCTGTGTCTTGCCTTATTCTTTTAGATTTAATTGTCCATTCTTTTAGATTTAAGTTGGTTTCACTGCTCATCTACTTTCTTTTCACCATCCTAACATCTCTAATTTGAGCTTTTCATCATTTTGTCTTCTCTCAAGTATTTTTTTTTAGGTGAGTGAATATTCTTTAGTTTTCCACAACGATCTCACAATTCAAATCCTTTCTTCTCAATTTGCCTATAGTGTGTAAGTCTAGGCATCTAGCTTCCAATTTAATAGAAATCCAAAGGCAGTCTGATGTTTTTCTTTTTGTATGTTTTTCTATTGGGAATCTCTCAAGAGTTTCTCTTTAGTCTTGGAATTTGGAAATTTTTGTGACTGGCCCTAGTACAGATTTAAGATTTGCAGGTTTGCTTGGACCCAATGATTCTTTTACAGTTCTATGATAATATTTCTGCTGCACTCTGCCAGATGTACACAACATTGCTAATTTGCCACAAACTAGGACCAAGCATATGGATGTCTGGAGTTAGAACATCTATGTTTAAATGCCCAGTTTTGATACTTAATGTCTTTTGTGACCTTAGATAGGTAAAACTCACTAAGATTCAGTTTCTTCTACTGTGAAGTAATGACAATACCTCCCCTAACTGTAGAATCAAATTATATGATATACTATTTTTGAAACTCCAAAATGTTCACTGCAAGGCTGAGGCTGTAGTTCACTGCTAGAGAGGTTGCCTGTCATGCACAAGGGCATGAATTTTTTTCCCTGGTACTGCAAAAAAGAAAGAAAAAAAATGTCCATAGCATACAGTAGGCACTCAATAAATACTAGCTGGTAAAATTACTAATAATAATGTCTTTTATGATCTGTTACTTAACCTTATATTCCATAGGGTTAAGTTCATAAATGTCAAAACTTATGCCTACCTATCCTATAAGTATACATATTTTGTGACCTCATCCATCTTCTGTGCTCCAGAACAGTGGAACCTTGTATTCTTGGCTTAGTCTCCGCAACCTCTTCCAGGGCCTGCTTTCATTGCTTATTCTCCTTCTTTCATAACTTTAACCACTCTCTATCTACTGGTTTCTTCCACATCCTAGAAGTATTCAAGAGGTCTTTACTATCTTTGCAAGGTAATGGTCCCTCCTGAGTATTGCTTCCTTTCCTAGCTGCCACCTCAGTCTTTTCCTCCAAATCTGAGTTAATAGTTCACATTAACTGTTTTTATGTATTCATTTTCAGTTTGCTTTTAAACCCAGGTAAACCAAAGTCCATTTTCACACTTTATTAAAAATGCCTTGACAAAGATCAGCAACAATCTTCTAATTGCAAAACTCAAAAACATTTGTTTTTTGGTTCTCATCTTACAACAACTGAAAAAATCTAAGTCATTCTTCATATTCTTTCTTGGTTTCTTACTACAATATTCTCCTGGTTTCTCTCCTATCTTGCCATTATTTGGCTTTCTCCTTTGCAGCCTGCCCTTGAAATGTTATTGGCCTTCTTCCTTTCTCATTCCATAAGTACTGCCTGGTATGGTCACAAATACACTTATAGTTTCAGCTTCCACCTACATCTCAGTGTCTATCAAACTGCCATGGATGAAAAGCAAACACAAGACCAATTGGTAGCAATTAATTCTGACTGGCATAGACCTCATCACTTGGAGGCACTATAATTATACTTGGAGCATAGTCTGTCTGTTAATATTTTCATTTAAAACCAAGCTTAAAAGATGACATCTTACAGTACTCCAAAACTGCACAGAATTTTAAAATGTAACACAGATCTAAGTAAAATACCACCATAATTGCCACCTTCTGATGTGATTTGAAGACAGCTTGCCCCTTACACCCATGGAGGAATTTAACCTCCAAAGTCTTAGGCTAATGGTATTAAGACAGTGGAAATGCATTCAGTTATGATATTTAGACATGGTAGGGGAGAGACCTCTCCTTATCAGTCACAGTGAGGGAGAGACTCTGGGAAGAGATTAGATTAGGCCATTAGGGTGGAGCTCCCATGACTGATAAGGAGAGACAGAGATCACATAAACATACACATATGTTCCCATAGGATAGGATGCGGCCCACAGCAGGTCTTGTCAGTGTTTACACCATCCTGCTTGGATCTTGTGCCTTCAGAACTGTGAGCCAAAATAAACCTCTTCCTTTGTAAAGTTGCCTGCCTCAGGTATCTCATTATAAAATGAAAATCTGATGAATAATCCTTTAGGGAACAGTATCACTGTTTTTTGCAGAGGTCTATTGCAAAGCAGCTTCATTAGTTTATCTTATATGAGAACAAATATATTCCACTGGGGAGAAATGGAAGATAGCATCTATTTAGGTTTAAACTGAAGTCTAGGAATTTTAAATCTAACAAGTTATATTTTTCTTGTTAATATTAAAATAATTTTTTCAATTTTAAAAAAGGGCAAATATAAATACTAAAGTATGCTCAGAATCCTAAACCCCTACCAGACAATGAAGCTTGAAGTCCAGGGAAAAAGGAGCAAAACCTATGGAATAGTGAAAACATTAGAGCTGACAATTGGATAAAAAGAAATGACTATATTTTATCCAGTTCATTCTGGTATCTTTTTTACTGCAAAATTAGAAGATGGTGTTTAAATGAGGGGATTGAGAAGAAAGCAATAAGAGATAAATTATCATAATCAAATCATTTCAAACCTAAGGCTATTTGCTATAAACCAAATGTGACACAGAAAGCAAGATAAATCCAATCAAGAAATTCTCTTGTAAGAAAATGTTCCATGACATCTAATTACTATCCATTTTCTCAAACAAATGAAGGGTGCAAATGATGCCTAAAAACATGTTACTCTCCCTGTGTTCTCTGCAATCTGCACCTTTTTATCTTGTATGATTCATTATAGCAGCACTCCACCATCCTAATAAACACAAAGAGTATGATTTTACAGTGCTATTTACTTTAAATCCATGTAAAGCGTGCAATGAAAAACTTTCTTTCCTAAGATTTGTGCTAATTACACCTCTTGTGAAGCTGAATTATAACACCTTAACAAAAAAATCACCTAACGTGTTCACAAACAATTAGCATCAAGTCTGAAATTTTGTGTTCTCAGTTGAACATAAAGTACAACTTGGAAAGTGACCAAATCTGAATTGAAATCCATCTACATCAATTAAAAACATACTCAGATTCTGGTTTTCAAAGCATTATTTATCTCATGCTGTATTACATAGGTAAGATTGATGTATGTAATTAAAACTGTTCTTTGAAAAGTTGAAATAGTCTTGATTTACACTGACAGACTATAAAAAGGGGAACTGAGACCTGCTCTTGATTGAAACTTCAAGGATATTAATAAAAACACGAGTAATTAAACTGGGGTCCCAAGTAATGTATTGATCTCTGGTTTTAAAATGGCATTAATAGTATTTTTCATAATTTGATGAGTATCTTCTTTTTTAAATGTGAGTACTTCTGATTATCTTTCTAAAAATAATTCAGATTCATATTTCTATTTTTTACCAAAGAACAGGGAAACTGTTATGTTTCCACAAATCTGGAAGCTGGTTAGAAATAGAAAATCAATGGAAAACATGTTTTGGCCCACCACTCAAATAGGCATATATTGAAAGAACCATTTAATCACAGATTATAAAGCTGAAAGGATCCTGGGTTTTCATTTAATCTCATTTTCTCATATTATATAAACAATGCTACAGTCACAAAAATATGCCCGATAATCCAGTAGAAAAGAGAAAAGAGAATAAATCGAGTCAAAGAAAACACAACTTTCCTTTAATTAAGCATGCATATAGTGTTTTCCTTCTGCATCACAATGACACAGAGGCACCAGCCAACAGTAGTACTTCATTATTCCTACTGAAACCCTCCTCAGTCCACTGACAGGACACAGACATGGTAGGACTTGGAGCATTCTCTTAACAAGGTCTCCGGCATCTGTGAGGTACAAGAAACTTTCCAGGAAAATCTGACAAGTGAACCAGGAAGGATATTGTATAAGAAATAATCAGGATAATCATAATTTTAATTTCATAGTTTTTTAAAAAAATTATGATTATCCTGATTATTCCTTATACAATGGTAACACTTCTTTCCTGGACTAGATGGTTACCTAAACTAGGACTAATGGCAACTTTGGGTGTGATCTTTATTCTCCCAAGAGAATAAAGAAAGCTTCAAAGCTTCCTTCACTTATTTTTTTATTATTTATTGTTTATTTATTTATTTATTTATTTATAAGGTATTCACCATTCTTTTGGAGAATGATGTAAGAAGGTTCAGATATCTTCAAAGCATCAAAGGTCCCAGGCCAGAAGTTTCATTTAAGGAGTTAAAAATGCTCTGAGCACATAGGAAAGCAAAAAGAGCTACAGGAGACTCAGCCAGGGGTCAGCCTGCTCCGGCACTGTGGAATTCTGCACGTCAGCCCTGTCTGCCATCTTCAACGTGTGGGGGACCAGAAATCTTCCGTGGTTTCCTTCTGATCCAAGCTCACCTTTGATTCTACCTATACTTCCAATGCTACAAAAACTCACTTTCTAGTTGTATTTTGATAAAACCTAATAGGTGACTGCAAAAGTCTCTCTTTGAAGTTGCTCAAGGAATGAAGAGAAGAATGCATCAAGGACAGATGGAAAGTGATACAGAGAAATGTATTTTGACATGATGTTGTCTAGATCCTAAAGATAACAGATATTTAAGATTCTCCAGACCCTGGTCCAGTGAATACAATAATCAATAGCCAAACTCTGAAGTAATTCACTGCCATTCACTGAGCAGCACCCTACACTTAACCACTCTCAGCAGGCCCATCAGTCAGCAGGAGATTGTTCTTTAGGGTAGTTCAGTTTTGTCACAACTAGCTCTGTAACAGGAATACCATCCTAATACTTACAAAAACACTTCCCAGAAAGTAGCAGAGACCGGTAGGGACAGATACAAAGCCATGACACAAGCTAGTGGGGGACTTTTGGAGTTGTGTGATAGTAAAGGCTTATCTAAGCACTTGGCTCGTGAAAGACAGGCTGGTAGCAAAATGACAGGAAATTAATGTCCAATTGTCAACAGTGATGGATCATCAGGATCAACGAGGATTAAATCGCTTTTAGCATCAGTTTCAGACACTTCCATTTTTTAAAGCACATCTGAATCACATTATGTTAAAATAATAATGTGAGGCTCTTCTGCCATGAGAATTTTATATTTCGATAGGAATAATTAACTAGCACCAGGGACTACAGTTCTTAGGCATGAGAGGCTTGGGCTCAAGGGTACTGGAAGCACTAACCAAGGACAGGAGTAAAACCAAAGATAGGAGTAAAATCAAAGACAGGAGTATATCCGTAATGGTAAGAAAAAACCTATCCTAAATGTCTTGTTGTGCCTGACCATTTGTGATATCTCAACTCTGAAACAGTATGAAGTGGGCAAACATTTAAATCAGCCCCTTCCTATGCTATTTTATCTTGCAAGTTCTACCTTGGAGAAACTAGAATCAGTCAGATACCCAAACATACTCCATATACTCGATATTTCTTCTAATCCTCACCTGTATTCTTGATTTAAGGATACGACCTGGTGCTTTTTCATGATACGATTTTTTAGAGCTTACTAGCCACTCATTAAATAGGATTAGGTTTCTCATGTACACAGTCAGCCAAAGCATTTCAGGGAATAGATATTCTTGCATAGCTCCAATAGGATATTTTGTAAATGGTTCTAACATTACTATTTTGATACTCTGCAGGTCTAGTTTTTGCTTCAAGTAAGAGGCAAACGTGGCTATGCAGCATTACACTATGCATCCAGAAATGGAAATGAGGTAAATGGAAGAGGAAGACTGTATGTAACCTAGAGAAGTGAAACAAAGGCTTGGGATAATGTCAGAAGCTGTCCAGGGTAAAGGAAAAAGACAAGGACTTATTTTACTTTAGAAAGAAGTCAATAACAGGGAAGAAAAGCAATTCAGTGGAAATGAGAGAGACACTGGGAATCTGCTATTTGCAAAAATCTCAGGAGATGGGGCATCCGAAAGGAGGCATGGTCTCAGAGAAGGTAGGTGTCTATACACTTCTTACCTCAGTAACTCACCTTTCTCTCCAATCTGGTTTCTGCATTTACCACCTCACTAAAGCTGCTTTATTAATAACTTTCTGGTTGCCGAATTCCTACCTTACCTTTTTACAAAATGCAACATTTACAACATCTCTTGATGTCACTGGCCTCACTTTCTCTTAGTTTCCTGATCTCTGGCCACATTGCCCAGGTTCCTTCCCAGTCTATTGCAGGCCACACATGAAGTCTCTGTGTGCCCTGGGTCTATTCTCCTTCTCCTTCTCTCCCTACAAAATTCGAGTGACATCATTTACTCCCAAGACTTAACTTAGCAACTAGTTGTTGACAACTCTGGATTTGTACTTCTAGGCATTCTAGGCATTCTGCTAGACATGAAATATACATAATTTCTTACTGGACATATACATTTCTTATTCTACAGACATTTTGAATTCAATATTTCAAACTGAAATCTCTCTAACATCCTTCCCTAGTTCAAGGTAATTTGGGGTATATGTCTCTGGTCCAATTTGCTACCAATCTGGTCTCCATTCTACCACCAGACTTACCTTTCTAAACTGCTATATAAATATGGTTTTATTTCTCTCTACATGAAACACTCTGATAGCTGTGTCCTGCTCTGAGACAGATCCTACTTTTTACCATGGCATTCAGGGCACTTCATAATCTGCCTTTAGCCCCTTTTGTACTCCCTTGAGTCAGTAGGTCCCCAAGTATGTGGTAGCTTCTCACCTTTAACAATCAACACAGGTCTGTTCCTGTCTGAAGCCTTTTGTTATAGTCAGGATTTTGCAAGAGGAGATTTAATACAGGACACATAGTTTATAGGATTATTTTATATTTACCTAAAAAGTCAAAAGAGGAAAAGTGCAAAATAACTGTCTGCATGCTAGAGATCCAAAGAGTCCCTATCAAAGATTTGCACTGGGAAGGCCAAAGGGCCAGTGGTAGAATCTAGAAAATCTGTGCCAGTGGGGTGAACGATCTGTGCCAGCAGGCTGAGGGATCTGTACTGGAGCCAGGAAGTGACACTCAAGGGAAAGGCCAGAGCTCCCTCAAAAAGAATAACAGACAGCCTCTGTGACAGGCAGAACTCCAGATACTTCTCTAAGAACAGCCAACAATTGAGTGGAAAACCAGTGTGACAAGCTTCTCCAGGAAAAGCAACAGCACATCATCTTCTCCTGTTCTCCTTATATGCCACTGGAGCAATTCTCACGTGGGCCTTCCATACCCAGAACCGTGCTGACTCAGTTCAGCTGGGCTTTCCCACTCAAACTGACCATTGATTAGTCCACCACACCCCACATACGACAAAATCATCCGTCCTGACTAAAACACGAGATTTAAAGGGAAAGGGGTAAGTTATTGCACACTGGATATGTACCAGCCAAAAGTTGGTATCTAGTTAAGGACAGAAGTTGGAGATACCTGTCTCCCCCAAAGAGCTTGCTTTAAAATTCCAGTCAATCTTTTATTTGAGAAGCTGAGGCAAGATAATAATAAGTTCAGGCCAGCCTGGCCAACTCAGCAAAAGCCTGACTCAATAAAAAACAAAAAATGAACCAAAAAAAAAAAAAAAAAAAAAAAAAAAAAAAAAAAAAAAAAAAAAAAAAAAAAAAAAAAAAAAAAAAAAAAAAAAAACCAAAACCAAAACCAAAAACAAAAAAACCTGTAGCTCAAGGATAGGGCACTTATCTTACATGCACAAAGACCTGGGTTCCTTTCCCAAAACTGCAAAACCAGACCAAAACAAACAAAACCAAACACAACCTCCCCTTCCTGACTCCCATCCTTGGCCACATGACCAGTTGTTAGAAGGCTTGTACAATGTCTTTGGTATTTAACCAAGAATAGTCTAATACAAAGTTACTAGCTTGGTAGCTACTCCCTTTACAATGCTTATTAGGTTAGCCATTCTTTGAGTCTCAGCTTCTGAGTCTAAAAACTGGTAACATTATCTTCCTATGAAGATGTGAAACACAAATACAAAAAGTACCCTACAAGCTTTATCACTCTAAAATACTAGTTTTATTTTCAGCTGAATGATCGCCAAATTAAGTCGAGGAAATCTGCCAAGCCACTTCCTATATTCACAATATGTAATGAATTGATATGGGAATGATATTTTTAGGTGTTTGATATAAAGCAACATTCTGCATGAATACATGAGGTTTTTTGTGTCATTTTTTTTTTTTTTTTTTTTTTTTGGCATACAGAATGGGAGTATAAAGTCTACAGCTTGTTTTTCAAAGAGAGATTGCAAGTCAAAGTGTATCTAAATCTTCAGAATTTTGGTAAAATACTTCTACTTTGAAGTCAAGGTTACTATATATCTATGCTTATGTCTATGCCTATGTGAAAGAGGAACAAAGGTCACTTGGTATTTTTGACAACTGGTTATGTCACATCACTAACTCCAGGACATGGAGCCCTCACCTTGCCTATTACTCCTTATACTAATCCCATCTCACTGTCTCTGCTCTGAACAGGAAAGAAAGGGTGGAAAGAATTACCCATCCTTCAGTAAAGCTAGCAGGGAAGGAAGGGCTTGGATTTAGGTGGCTGGCCTAACTAACTCCTAGTTATTTCATTTCACAGTATACTATCATAGGATTGTGAAAAAGTACGGAAAAAAAGTCTGGTAGGAAAAAAAGACATTGGCACACTTGAACTTAAAGAAAATACTCTCACTTCTTAGAAGTCATCAGGAAGGAAAACCAATATTTACTGTTAACCTCTAATATTTCAAGTCCTTTTACGGTTACTTAAGAATTCTTTATCTCAATCACAGAACATCATTTCTTCTATTTTAGATGAATGAGTTGAGGATCTAAATCAAAAGTTAGCTAAGCAACAGATGGACTTGGAATTTGACAAGGTGTGTGGACCTGCAGAGTTCTACCCTTTTTGTACATAATCTTCTGAGACACATTTTCCTGGGTGAACTGGAGGCTGAGAGACCTCAACCCACCAAACATCTTACACAGGAATCTGAGAGGCTACTGTGCTGTGGACTGTAGGTGAAACAACGAAAACGTTATAAATACCCAGGGTGGATTATACTTGAGACATTAATTCCTAAACCTCCTGTAAGAGTACCACCATCTTTGTGGCAAATCTTTTTTTTTTTTTTTTTGGATGAAATGGAGTAGGGAAATAGCTTAAGGGAATGGAGACTGAGAAGCTGCAGCTCTTTCTCAGTATAAACTGGGATGTTCCTTTTAATGACTGCTGTTTTTTTGTTTGTATTTTGGAGGGGAGAATCTTGTACTATTACTCTCCACTCTTAATGAAGAAATACCAATTGAATTGTCCTTCATGCATGAAAATCATTATAGGCTATTTTATAGATGAGAAGTCTTGATGAAAGGCTTACATAAATTGATGAGAAACTGGTAATAAAATGGGGCTTTAAATAGATTGTTATTCCAGTGAGGAGGGGTTCTGCATACGTACATGGTGTCTGCAGGTATAAGGTAAAGGAATATGGTCTTTAAATGAATGAGTTGCTAGCCATTATGATCTCTTTACAAGTCTGATTTGACTCATTTAATCAAGGAAGCAGAGGCTTCCTTCCATCTCTAGCAGTGCTATCCAGTGTGCTGGCAACTCTGGTGGGCTGGGTATAGGGATGAAGTACCTGCGCACTTGGGAAAATAGAAGCCACTCAGGAGGGAAGAGCTAGTGGGAGTCTTTTATAGAAATCTTTGACCCTGAGGAATTTATATGAGGGATATAGGGTGAAATAAGAAAAAAATGGATGCAGAATCTTAGCATGCTAGTCAGGATCTTAAGAGCAGAGACACTAGGCCCCGTGACCTTTGGATCCCTGCATCTGCCCACACAGCTCCTATTGCACAGTAGGATTAGTAAATATGTCTTTGCTAAACTGAATTAAACTGATCTTGGTCTAGGAAAAGGTAGGCTTTTTCTTGTGACTCTTAACCCAAGTACAAATGTTCCCTGACTTCTCATGGGGTTTTATCCCAATAAACTCATTGTCAGCTGAAAATATCATGAACTGAACATGCATCATCTGCGTAACCTATGGAGCACAGCTTGGCAGCACAGCACATTGCAGAGTACCAGTTTTTTGCCCTCGTGATTGCATGGCTGACAGAGTTGCAGCTCACTGCCACTGCCCAGCACCACAACAGAGATATTACATTGCCTACCACTAGCCCTGGAAATGATCTAAATTTAAATTTGAAGTATGGTTTGTACCAGATGTGTATTGGCTTTGCACCATTGTAAAGGG
>RJWM01011678.1:0-58998 GCA_004363535.1 Dasyprocta punctata | reverse complement strand
CGTGTGGGTGGATTTTGTCTAAAAATGACGTCCTGCTTCAGTGCGGCCTTGTTCCTCCCTGTGTTTTGGGGTGAACTGGGAACTCTGGCTATCACTCAAAATGTGGCCTGGTTTGCAAGCGTTAAAAACAAGCACGCGTGGCTCTCTTTGTGCCGGGGGTGTACGCAGCGTTGGCCATGCAGGTTGTGTGTGTGACAGGCGCCTTCTGCGGGACCAGTGAACCCTCTGCAGCGGAAGTGCGGGAACTGTGACTCACTCTGGGGACAATGTAAACGCGGAATCTGTCTCAGATAGTCACCAAATTAGAGAGAGTCGGTTCACAGCTGGGCAAAGAGACTTAGAAACTCAGCCATTCTTGATCTATTCCACTTTCCCGGAAGCTCGTTTGTGCCTCTGGAGAATTTCGAGTCTGGTCACATATTTTTGTCACTCTTTGGTTTATATTTGCTCTTTACTGAAAATTTGAGCAGTAATGGGAGGATGGAGCTACGTGTGTAACGCATTACTTTGAAAGCACAGTTCTGAGCTCGCAGCTCAGTGTGGGGAAAGTATTTTGATTTTCCATTATTTAATAAACACAGAGGTAACGAATCTCAGTTGATAGCTATTACTTTTTTCCTTGGTTCATTACCAAGGAGTATTTGAAACCCATTCGGGGATGATTCGATGTGAGTTCCCCTCTGCCCATGCTCAACACGGGAGCTGGGGACTGGGACACTGGCAGAGCTGGTTTGTACCGGCCTCCTGTGGCTGAGCTCTGGGGAGTTTTTTTCTTGGGGACACAGGCCCAGAACAGAGGAGAGGAAGAGGAGGAGACCCGTATGTGAGTTCTGCCCACGGTATTTGTGATGGTGACAGCAGGTGACCCTGATGCTGTCACAGGTTTGGACCCACCCAGCCGATGTCCATGCCAGACAGGCCAGGTAGGAAATATGGCACCATCTCAATAAGGGCTTCTAAAATGGGGTGCACAGGCAGATGAGCAGATCGGGGGATGGACAAACGGATGGATGGATGCAGGGATGATGGCTGAATGAATGAGTGGATGGGTGGAATGGATGGATGAAAGGGTGGATGGATGGATGGAAGGATAGATGGATGGGTGGGTGAATGGATGGATGGATGGGTGGGTGGGTGGGTGGATGGATGGATGGATGGGTGGATGGGTGGGTGGGTGGATGGATGGATAGAAGGATGGATGGATGAAAATGTGGATGAATGGAAGGATGGATGATGGATGAAAGGGTGGATGGGTGGATGGAAGCATAGATGGGTGGATGGAAGGATGGATGGATGGGTGGGTGGGTGGATGGGTGGATGGAAGGATGGATGGGTGGATGGGTGAACAGACAGGTGGATAGGTGGATGGGTGAATAGATAGATGGATGGATGGACTGATAGATGGATGAGTGGCTGGGTGGCTGGGTAGATGGATGGATGGGTGAATGGATGAGTGGAAGGACAGTTTTTTTCTTTCCCAGATAAAGAGGCTAAGTTAAGGTGACAGGGTCTTATCGGATGCACTTTTATTTCCTTATGTGCATTTTTTTGCTGTTGTCTCCAGTCATGGGTTATGAGTAGTAGAAGTTAGTGTTCATGAAGGGTAAAGGGAGTGGAACCACTGAACATTTTAATTTTCTTCTTTTTGCTCTTAAGTTTCTGAGTAAGAATCAGATTCATGTTATGGACGTAGAGGAAGAGTAGAAACTTCCAAAGGTGGTCCTCCCCGCCCTATTCCTGTGCAGGCCCTTTCTCTGTGTAGACCTCCTGGCCCCAGGCTTCGGAGATCTGCACACTCTAAATGCACGCCGTGTGGAGCTGGTTGCTTGGTTGCTGCCCTCTGTCTCCTTAGCGTCTGCAAGAGAGGGGTCCCCGCGTGGAGCAGCCAGGTATCCCTTGGAAAGACCCGGAGCCCTGACACAATGCCAGCGAGAATCTCTCTTGGCTCTCGGTGGATTCTGAGACCAGTTTTCTACGGTGGGTCCAGATGGTGGAAGCAAGCTCATGCACGTGCGTGTGTGCACGCATTTGTGTGTGTAATATGTTTCAGGTGTGAGTGCAGGGAGAAATACGTATTATGTGTGCGTGTGACACAGTTGTGTCCGTTCACGTGTGTGCACGCACGCCCGTCTGACTCGGGAGGTCGTAGCTCTGTGAATCTGTGCCCTCGCGTGCTGTCAGGTGTGTGCTGATGAGAAGACGCGGGACAGGAAGTGGCTGCGGGCTGGGAATCAGCTCTGTCTGCAGCTGTGTCCCGAGCCACTGGGCTGTCGGAGACCGTCCCTGCCAGTGGGTGCATTGGGATCCGAACCCACGCACACCCCACCCGCGGGGTCGCCAGCCCACTCCTCCGCACAGGGAGGTGTACACAGCAGGCCCCTCGCAGCTCCGTGCAGCAGCAGCACCGAGCGGGGCTGTCAGGGCCAGAGTCCTGGGGAGGCCACGCGGAGTGTGGCCACCACGATTCCTGCAGATGGGAGCCGGGAGGCAGGGAGAGGCCGAACGCAAATTCCTGCCGAGAGCGAGCCCTGTGGAGTGTTAGTTTTTCATTGTGTGTGTGTATTACCTGCTCAATAAAATGCATAGGAGCAATAGAGATTTCCAAAATATATTCATTAACATGTTCAACTCTTAGCCTCACTTGTAAACTTTTGTTTTACAGTGGTCTTTAGAGGACTGAGGCGAGGGGAATCTCACCTCCTCTTCCCCTAGGGGCCTGGGGCGAGACGGGCTTTCCTTCGGGTCCTGGGGAGACAGCTGGAGCGGCGTCCTCGGCGCCGCAGGTGGTGTGCGTAGCCCCGGTGCTCCCTGTGCTCCTCAGCTGTTTCTCCTCGAAGCCGGAGCCCGATGGTCCAGCTGGGTGAGGAGGGTGCCGGGGGCCTCTGGCTCGGGCTGGGTCACAGGTGCGGCGCTGCTGACGGTTCACCAGCTAAGGAGCCCGAGCTGCCGCGGCCCGTGTGAGGTTAGGACCGGGCAGTGGGGTGTCTCTAATGGCCTTTGAAATGCATCTGCTCCCCTGGGAGATGCTTGGTGGCTGGGAATGGCATCCGCAGAGCTTTGAGCTGGGACTGTTTGGGCTGAGGCGGCAGCACGGATTCGGAACCCGACGCGAATCACCGATTACGATCCCTCCCTCAGATTCCGCTTTGCTCCCGAGGGCGCCACATCAACTCCGATAAATACGAAACAGAAGCCCTGCCATTTCGCTTCTGACGCGTGTGTTTCACGAAGCTCACGGCGGGGACTGCTGAGGACACCGGGTGACAGACACGGTGTGAGCAAACCTGGTGACAGCGACAGTTCCCAGGCCGGCCGCGGCTGATCACTGGGCGCCCCTTTAGAGCCCGTGTCCTCGAGGCCTCAGCCCCTTGCCAATCACCGAGGCTCAGGCGGGAGAGCAGAGCTGGACCCGGGTCCTCATTGTCCCTTCCGTGCGGCGCTGGCTTCCCACTCTCTCACCGGGGCATTTCATTTTAAAACAAATCTGGCCAGGTAATAAATGAGCTGGTGTTTAACTGACGTTCCAGATAGAGATGGAGGCGACTGAGATCTTGCACAGATTCTCACTCAAAGTTGGAACTCAGTGGATCCCATAGACACATCTCAGACTTGTCAGCATCATGGTTGGCTGTTTAATTTTCTTAAAGCAGATTAGAATGGTGTGAATAAGGCAGCAATGTCTTTCTTTCCCACCCAAATAAAAGAAGCCATGGAGTACCCGGCGGGCTGGGGTGCCCCTCTCTGCAGTGTGTTGGCCTCCTGGGCACGCAGCACACCTCTGCACCGTGCCAGCACGTGACTTACGTCTTCACAGAGTAAGGAGGCTGTGGGAGTGCCAGCCATTGCGTCTGCATCACAAGCCAAACAAAGTGACTGTGAGAAACGTCTTTAACTGGGAAGACTCGTTTTGAGCAACCTTCCTAGAAACTTCTGTCAACCCGCCTTCTCAGTTGCATCTCGTTGGTCAGAGTGTGATCACATGGCTACGCCAGACCTCACAGGAAAGCGGGAAGCCAGTTATTCAGGCCGTGTAAACAGGTCAGAGTCGGTGCCGAGCCCCGAAGGATGAAGGGCAGACCGGAAGGGCCGGGCAGCCGGCAGAGTCTACCCCGGCAGTCTATGCAGAAATGCTGTGGGATTTCTAGTAGATTGATGGAGGAGTGTATGCAGCAGCTCACCAGAGCCTTCCCACTCCCAGGTTTCCATGGAAACCCACATTAGCATTGTGTGAGAAACTTAGGGGAATGTTTGTTACGGTGCAGGCGGAAGGCAGTTGCAAAGACAGCGACCTCAGGGTGGCCTTTTGTCAGAGAGAAGGCTGCGCGGACACGGGCGGGGAGGTTGAGTCCTAAACCAGCAGGACCTGCCGAGGCAGCAGCCGCAGGGGCCCCTTGGGCCTGAGCACGTGGTAGCCATGGACCTTTCCATCTGGGCTGGGGGCGCAGGGGCTGCTTCACTGGGTGGGGGATGCAGTGTGGGGTGGGACACTGAGAAGGCAGAACACCCAGAGCTGTATAAACATGGCAGGCGAGAAAGAATGGAGGGAAAATCACCAAGACAGCAACGTGGACATTTCAGCCAGGTGTGGTGGTGCAGAGCTGTAATCCCAGCACTCCAGAGGCTGAGGCAGGAGGATCGCCATAAGTTTGAGGCCAACCTGGGCTGCATAGTGAGTCCAAGGTCAGCCAGAAATGCATAGGAAGACCCTGTCTTGGGGAGAGAGAGACAGAGAGAGAGAGAGAGAGATTGATTTCAGATCCTCATTAGTGTTCTCAGATTCAAACAAAGCATGGTGTCCTAAAAGAGAAATCGAGTGAACCGGAGAGAGACAGGGTTGGAGAAGGCGGCTGGAATATGGAACCCGCAGGGCCTTGTGTTCACTATTCCAGAAAAGAGAGCCAGAGTCCAGCAACGAGAGCTTTAGGAGAAAGAGGAAAATTTAGGAAAAAGAAGGGGAAATATGTGAAAATAAGATGAATAACTGTCTGAAATCCAGATGAGGGTATTTTTTAAAGAAGAAAAACGACAGCAGGAACAGGTAGAAGCAACAGAGTCACCACTGGGTCCACCAGTTTCACAGCTAAGTACGGACCTGAGAGAGCTGGGAACAAGAGTCCACCCAAAAACCCATGTACACAAATGTTAACAGCAGCAGCAAGGTGAAATAACTGGCCACCCAAAGACTGATGAATGGGTAAACAAACTGTGGTATGTCTAGGAAATGGAATATTGCTCAGCAGTGAAAAACAAGAGGTACTGACACATAGTGCAGCATGGATGGATCTAGAAACATCGTGCTAAGTGATCGAAACAAGGCATACGAGAACACATATCGTAGGAGTCCATTTACACCAGAAGTCCAGGACAGGCAAGTTCATGGCTATACCAAATAGATCAGGGACTCATGGGGTGGTGGGCAGAGAGGGACTGCTAGGAGATATGGGGCTCCCTTGGGAGTAGTGAAATTATTAAAATTAGATACTGTGGTGATCTTGCAGCTCTGCAAGTAAACACCGCTGAATTGAATGCTTTAAAGTGCTGACTTTTACAGCATGTGAAGATCTTAATAAAACTATGATTAAAAAGAGATGGCAAGGTCTTCCCATTTCATTTGTAATTAAACACGGGGCAGAGAAATTGAGAAGGTTCTGGTCAAAATGCCGCTCACCCCAGGCTGGCAATTCTACTGTGCTTCCTCTTCATGTGCTTCCAGAATTCCTTCCGGAACGCGGGTGGTTTCTGGTTAGGAAGCGGGGTACAGAGAAGTGGGGGAGTCTCGCCCTGTGGAAATAGGCTTTAGTGGCATTCCGGAGCTGCATGTTTGCAGTGGCTGCTTGGGGTCCGGACTCGGCCTGGTGGCGCCCCCGACCGAAGCTCTGGCCTGTTTTGGTTTTCCGCAAACATTGCTTATCGCGGAGGTATTCCCTCCCGATCGGTTTGCAGCGTTCTGCTTGCTGAAGAAAGTGGCGTCTTAATGATTCCACTGGTCACTGCTCAGAGGGAAAAGGAGGATCTGATGGGTTTTTTGTTTTGTTTCATTTTATTTTATTTATTTTTTACCATAATGTCACTTGTTGTCTTCAAAATAGCTGCCCATACCACCAGACATAGTAAAATCTCACAAAACAGAACAGAATAGAACCAATAAAAACAAAACAATGAATGCAGTACAGAACTTCAAAACAAGATAATAGTAAATCCAAAATAGCTACCATGATATCTCTTGTTATCTTTGCCATCAGATATAATAAAGTCAAACAAGACAAAACAGAATAAAACCAAACCAAGTCAATGAACATGATACAGGACTTCAAAACAAGATAATAAGGAATTAACAGTGGCTCGAAGACATCGGGGGCATGCGTGTGACCTCAGGAGCCCTCGGGGCATGGCTGTCACCGTGATCCGAGGGGGGTCAGCGGAAGGAGCGCTCCCCCTCCAAGGGGTCCCCTGCCCACAAGCGCCTCACACAGACCGCGGGGACTGCGAGGTTTGCCCTGATTCACCCTGCGCTGGCCACCGCTCTTCCATCCTCATTCTGGGTGCTTCGTCTCCCATGGCCAAGCGTGGACCCAAATTTAGAATCAAATTTAGAATTAAACCATCTCCCCACAGAAGGAACTCAGTGCCCCAATCCTGAGATGGGGCTGCTCTTTCTGCTGCGGCCTTGGAGGTAACAAATGTGGCCTAAATAGCAACCTGCAGCGACAGTCCTTGTGCTGCCTGGCGTGTGGTGTGGACGCGTTCTTCCCGCTCTGATGTTGTAGCTCACGGCTCGAGTTTGGTTGATGGGTGTGGTGACGTCACAGAGCCCTGCCAACTGCTGTTTTCCCAAGAAAAGGGGCATCCTTGATTCCTGGGGATCACTGAAAATGTCCGCAGGGGCCGCAACGTCCAGGGTAGCGAGTGACATTTCATGTAGAAAGCCGTGCACAGTGCCAGGTTTGGTGGTGCACACCTGTCATCCCAGCACTCAGGAGGCTGAGGCAGGAGGATCGCTGTGTTTTTGAGACCAGCTTGGGCTACATAGGGAGTTCAAGGCCAGCCTGAACTGCATAGTGAGACCCTGTCTCAAAAAGTAAAAAAAAAAGAAAAAGCCATGCACTGTCTTCAGATAGATTTGTGAACTTCACAGTTCAGTGAGTCTGCGCGTGTGTATGTGTGTGTGCCTGTGTGTGCATGGAGCTCGGTGTCCCCTGTGAGCGTGGAAACCCTCACCAACCATCCCGTCAGGAAAAATATACCACTGTCTCTGCTTATGCTGTGCCGGTGTCTGCGGGCGAATCCCCGCTTCCATCTGTCCGTCCTCCTCGTCACTGTGTCTCGTCTGTGCGTGCGTCATGGTGTGTTTACGACGCACGTGCACCCTGCAAAACCTGGGTGCTGCTGCGTTGCTGGGGGCCGCGGAGAGGGTCAGAGGGCGCCGGCCTCCGTCCTGCTGTGCGCTCCTCCTAAGGATGAGCCTCTCTCTCGGGGTGGGGACCCCTGCTCGGCCAAGGCCAGCCCTCCTGGGGCGGTGGCCTCACCAGCCCTCAGGGCCCCGCGACGCTCCCTCACCTCCCTCACCGCGGGCTTCCCGCCAGCCCCGCTCGCTCCCCGGGGTGCTCGCCTTGTGCTGCTTCTCTGGGCCCCGGAGAGCCATTTTGAAGGCAGTGCTGTTTCCTGGGACATCACAAAGAGAAACAAAGGCGGAATCGTGGGCTGGCTCGGAAGGAGCCCTGCGGGGTCCCACTGTGGGGACTCCCACCGGCTTCCTCCCGCGTTCAGCAGCACAGCCGCGTTTCCGTCCTTCCCGAAGGGCTCACTCCGGGCCGCTGTCCACCTCCAGGCGTGTGCCAGCTGGGCAGAGGCTTCTGCTTGGTGGCCTTGGTGGCTCCTAACCCCAGGGACGTCCTGCAGTGCTCACTGGTCAGAGGTGTGGGCAGTGCCTTGTCCCACATGGAGTCTTTTCAGCTTTTGGGCTGCGAATTTTCCGCTGTGCCGTTAATCAGTTTAAGCCAGCGGTAGATGAGTTTTAGGACCTGAGTTTGGTTTATCTCCAGTCTGTTTTCCTCCGCCACCGGGAAGTGTCCTTTTTCCCATTTGGACTGAATTCTTTTTTCTGTCCAAGTGCACAGTCATCTGTTTTTTGTTTGTCTAATTTAGCTTTTTCCGTAATAGCCCCAAACTGGAGATAAACCGATATTCCTTACCTGGTGAGTGGATGAACAAATTGTAGTCCCTCCCAGTCCCAGAATACAACTCGGCAACGAAGGAGAGCGAACTGTTCATTCAGAAACACGCGAAACCTCCGACGTGCGTGCGGAGTGAAGGAGCCCAGACACATCGGGTGCTGCGTTTTTATGATTGCACTGATAAACAATTTCTAGTTCTGCAAGTAATTGATTTTTGCTTCTCACTGGGGTCATCTAAATGATTCAGAACTTGATACCTTTTTTCTTTCAGAATGACTCTTATTTTCCTTTTTAAAATGTATACGGTTTCTTTCTTGCAAGTTTTAAAAAGTTTGTTTTTGTCGAAGGAGCCCTTAGCTTCCACTTAAATGCCTGCTGGTCGGAGGCAGAGACAGGATCTGCTCTCCAGCCCCTCTTATTCCCGGGCGCACGGCGGGTTTTCAGCTCACCGCTTTGTTTCTCTGCGCAGAAGATCCTGATCAATCAGTTCTGGTGGCTCTGGGCGCTCAGACTCAGTTTGCTGCCATGGAAATAAAGTATGGGGATGCCCTTAACCCCGCTGCAAGGTCACAAGCCTCTCTGCTGTCATCTGAATTCAAAAATACTCCGGAGCAGGTGCGGCTCTCATGTGCAGACAGAATCCAGCTGCGGCACAGACGCAGGTGCTCAGGGTCCGTGTCCACACGTGCTGCCAAGGTCAGCCGGCCCTGGGCGAGACATCTTCCTCTGCGTCCTGGGGTACAGGGGTGGCCATAGGGTTTCTTGATCTGCAGTCCTTGGCGTCCAGGAGGTGTGTGACGTGCGGGTGAAATGGGTACAGCGCTGGGTGCTCTGGGACGGGGACCCCACAGCGTGTGAAGAACAGTTGAGGGGCCACTGGGCCAGGCCTTCAGCACTGAGAAACAGCCAAATGCCGTGAGTGCAGGTGATTCTCGTCCTGGGGTCGCTGACATCTGGGGGATGCGTGGAGTGAGATGGTGAGGGGCCAGGTTTCGCCGGCTCCGCCAGCAGCATGTTTTCCCAGCATTCTCCGCCTCCACATCAGAGCCTCGAGGTCAAGTTCACCTTTGAACCCTTGTATGCCTGAAGGCAAATAAAAGGGAGATGATTTTACCCTAAAATCAAAGACCCAGGATCCCCCAGATTCAGAAGTTAGCTGGAAACGGTGGGAAAGGTCACCAGTGCTCAATTCAGGCAAAGGCTGCTGCCTGAGGCTGCTCAGAGGCCCACGGGCTCCAGGCCGAGCGAAGCCGGCGCCCGACACGGAGCCTGGTCCTGCAGGAGCCCCAGGACGGGCGGAGGCCAGGGTCCGCAGTGCAAGGCCTCACTGGGATGTGGTCCCCTCCATGAGTGAAATTAACAGCTGGAGTTGTCCCTGCGGCTGGGTGGACCCACAAGGGAAGCCCAAGCCCACCTCGGGTGGGGCTCCAATGGAACCCCAGGAACCTGGAAGGGCCTGTCCTTGCACTTCTCAGGGGACTTCCGAAACGGAGGTCTGCGGTGAGCTCGAGGTGGGCAGGGATGGAGGACAGGCCTGCAGGGGCGTCCAAACCAGGAGTGCAGTCCAGTAGCGCCTGCATTGTTAGGGCTGTGATCTGTTGGCGTTTGTACAACCCGAACACCTCTGTCCGTGCCTGTGAACGTTCCCTGGCACCTCCCACACCCTGGCTGGTGTCCGGGCCCGCAGGGGAATCGTGCAGCCAGCGTGGTGGCCCAGCTGCCAAGCCACACTGAGGCTGGGCAAAGACAGATGGGGAGCTGGGGCCACAGCGGTTTCCCGCCTGGCGTGGTGAAACACCCCTAAGGGCACGCTGGGTACCCTCTGCTTGCTGTCCCGCACAGCAGTGCTGGCGCACGGCCTCGCTGACAAAAACAGACTGCAGGGGAAAAAGCAAAAAGGATCTGTGAACTTCCTTCCCGGAGCCCTCAGTTTGTGAAGTGCTTTTCACCGGGGGAGCATGTGCTTCCTCCTGATCGTTCCCTGGCTGCTGTAGGACCAAGGTCCCCTCTGGTGCCGCGCACCGGGGCTGCTCGGGCGGCTCCGTGTCGCCTGTGAGCCTTTCTCACAATAATGTCACTGATGTCTTCAAGAGCAATTCTTAGAGAGGCAGAAACGGGATTTGATTAAAATGCAGTGTTCGAATGGCGGGGAACCTGCGCTAAGGTGTTATATGTGCACTTCCTTAGTAAGCCCTGAAAACCAAGCCGGCAGCGCCCCGGGTCACTGCTGCCACCCAGACAGGGGCTACGGGCAGGGGCCTCTTCTCACCTTGCAGGCACTGCGCAGTGTGGCCCGCGGGTGGTGCTCACCCTAACCACTGTCCGACAGCGCCCATGAGCATTATTAAGGAATACACGAGATTTCAGCGTGAGGCTGGGAAGATGAAGAGGTGTTCGATCCCCGCGAGCTCACCAGCCCTGTGTTCCAGCTCCCTTAAAAGAAACTCAAGATGGGAGGGGTCTCATGTAGAAGACAAGGGCCTCTTTAACTTGTAGAAGCCTCAACTTTCTTTCTGCCACAGTGGGGGAAAGTATGTTAGGTAAAACTTCCCATGATTCTAAGTAACAACCGCAAAACTTCATTGGAGTTATTCTATCTGGAAAAGCAGTTTGTCCTGTTGGCATGCCCATGGCCTAGGGCCTAATTCCCACCGATGCGGAGGGCGGTGCAAGATGAGGGAGAGGCGGAGACAGACAGAGACAGAGGGAGCCGGGAGGAGAGACAGAGACAGAGACAGAGACGGGAAGGCAGGTAGGAAGGCAGACAGCCAACATGTCAAGAGGTGCCAAGATTTATTAAAATGTTTGCTGAAGTTTTGGCTCTATATGCCAGGAATTTAATCTTAAATAAATGACCAGAAATGGAAAATAAAACACCTTCTTTGCATTCTTATTGGTAGCTGAATAAATGGAAATCCCTCAGCTGCTAGGAAGAGAGGAATCGTTGAATGCCCTTAGCATATTTACATTGCAAAATGTAACACAACTGAGAAAACCACGTTTGACAAATTACTTGCATGGGGAAAACGTTCTGTTTACTAGTGTATTCAAAAGGCATGAAGTAAGACGTGCAGACTAGCAATCTGATTATTAATGGCTATAATTTACACAAACATATGCATGTGTGTATGTGGACGCACATACTCACCTCATAGTCAAAAGACTAAAATTGAAATCCAACCCAGTTTTAATAACAGTGAGATCAGGGATGGTATTTATCTTTTCCTGAATTCAAACCATAAACATTTAGAGACCCCGCTATGAAACGCTGTATCACACAGTAGAAAACTCCAAGTGAAGTACAACAGAAGGTCTGTTTATTCTCACAGACCACATTCTCCTTTCATTTTTGACATTCACTGAGTCTTTTGTGATAGGCATGCATTAGTTGTATCAATTTCAAAAACTACGCACAGGAGTTTTAATTGTCCTGTTGCTGTTTCTGACTTGCGGTAGAGGAATGTAAACCTTTCCCTCAACGAGGAGCCCGGGTTTGGTGTGAAGGCAACCATCAAGGTATTAGGAAGTGAAACTGTTTGCTCTCCATGGGAAAAGAACTTTCTTTGGAAACTGTTGCATTCTGATGATCTTGCAGTGATTCACATCAAAACATTTTTGCCGTTGACATTTAGGAACTGGAACGCAGTGCTAATATCTCTGTTGGAATGGGAAGTGTCTGTAATGCTTAGGAGGTTTAATGTGCTGGGAACTATTTTGCAAGATAAATTAGAATGAATCTATCCTCTCATACAGTTACCTTAGGATGGATCATGCAAAAAACGAAAGGAAACCAACAAGCTCAGAGGCGGCTGGTGTTAGAAGTGAGATTTTCTTTTAAAGCATAAATATCCTTAAAAAGAAGCCAACCATAATATCCCTTGTCCCTTAGTCAACCATGCTGGCCACATAGCAAACTGGCTCCAAACTAATTTCAGCGCGACCTTGTGATGGGGTTGTGAGCCCAAGAAATTGTAGTGGAGGCCTCAGGCGGGATTTATGGGAAGATGCGAATTGAATTTTGCATGGGGAAGGAAAATTTCATTTAGTATTTATTGTCGAGTGCTATTTTAACATGGGGTAATGAAATGACTCCATGCCCTTGAAGTTGGCTCTCCGTCACCTGCCCCTGGGTGGCGGGGGGACATCCAGGGACCAAACCAGCCGTTTCTTCCCAGGTCATGCTGAGACTGCCTCGTCTCCCGAGTCCTTTTATCTCTAGACAGTGCCTTTCCATTAAAGCCTGGCTCTGCCTCCAGAACCCTGCAATTGGGAACCTGAATTAGCATCTCACTTTGGCCAACGTGAGATGATTCGCTGCGAATTAGTCTGTCACAGCTGCGTCTCCCGTTTGTTAATGGATTAGTTCACAGCCGCCTCTGCACAGCGCTGTACCTCCGCTTACCCTGACACTAGCTCGTTTGCTCCTCGGGACTCCGGGAGGAGGTGGAAACACTACCCCTACAGTGGGACCCGAGGCCCACAAAGCTGAGGGGTGCACCTCGCTCCCCTAGGACGTCGGGTGATGCCTCCCACTCCTCTCCTAGCTTGACACACGGGTCTGTGTCCTCCTCCAGGCCACTGCCAGCCTGTCCATCCAGGGTGAAAGGGGTTAGAGTCCGGAGGAAGTCCAGCTCTAGAGGTGGGGACAGGATCCCGATGGGCCCAGCAGGCACGTGAGGTGTGATCGAAGTTCATAGCCTGTGTTTAAATTTTTAAAAATTTATTAAAGTAAAATACACATTGCCATTAGTTCCCCTCAGAACTCTCCCCCTGGCTTTGGACACACTCATCCCATCGTTCTTCAGTTTCTGAAGCAGCTCTGGGTGCTCTTCTGTGAGTCTTTAAGAGGTGTGACTGAAACTATGGTGAATGCGGCTGGGGGCGCCCTCCAAAGAAGGGCAACTCCTAAAACCAGGGCCGTGTCCTCATCCACCGTATTCACAGCCCGGGTACCCATGACCAGGATGTCTTTCTTGTCGCTGGGACACAATACAGGACACCTATAAGTTAGCTCACAGTTTCTAGAGGTTTCGGTCTGTAGTCAGCTGGTTCCACGGCAGAGTGGCACGACGAGGAGCAGCAGTCCGTGGCATGGCAGGCCGGAAGCAAGCAGCTAGCGTTCAGGGGGAAGAGAGGGAGATAGAAACAGATGCAGGCTGTGCCTCCAGGGAGCCGCCTCTTCTCCTCTGGCATCACCACCTTACGTGACACCCAGCTGCAAACCCATCAACCCATTAATCCAGCACCACTCACTCATGACCCAGCACCACTCACCTGCGACCCAGCACCACGTACCCGAGACCCAGCACCATGCACGCACGCATGACCCAGTACCTCTCGCTGCTTTAGAAAGTGGCAAGGACAGTAGGTGAGTGTGTCGGAAAAGCAGGGGAGGATTTTGAGGGGATTCATGGCTATGTATCTTTTACTATAAATTTCTTTAAGGAGTTAAATACTCTCATAGTTTTGGTTCTGATTCCTAAAGTCCTTATAAGAGAAAGTCAGCTTGAGCTCTGACTCCAGAAGCAGCGGCTGTGACCGAGGCCCCAGAGGCCGGGGACCGGGACACGCATCCTGTAGGTGAAGGTGGTGGTGGTGGCTTCCTTGGAGGCCTCGGAAGGCCCAGCCCTGCTGAGGACACCTTGACTTGTGCCTCACAACCCCACATTGGGAGAGAACTGATCCGTGGTGACGCCGCACTGCACCTGGGGTGATGGCTCCTGTCACCCCGGGAAGCCGCGCTGTTGGGCCTGAGGGGGTGGGGGAGGCACAGGCAGGAGGCTGCACAGAGACCCGGCCGGAGCTGGGACGCCAGCCCTGGGGGAAGGGCACAGCCATCAAGTGACTGGCCACAGGTTCCAGGAGGCATCCACACCCCAGCACTGCTCCCTACCCACCCCAATCGCCCTGGCCAAGACACAGGGTCTCCTGACCTCCACTGGGGCTGATGTAGGAAAAGCACTCTACAAGGTCGCCTCAGTGTCCTTCTTGGGAGAAAGGCTGGCACCTTCCCCTGGTCCACTGTTGGCTTCCCTGCGACAGAGGCAGTCACTGGACAGCAGCACCCCAGGGTCCCTTAGCTGAGGTTTGAGGCAACCTGGAACTTTTGGATGTGACCACCCCAAAGCTAGGGAAAACTGGATTTTAGGGTTGGGTTCATGCAGGGAGGGCCTGTTGTGGGACTGCACCTGTCCCGTGTGACTCGAGGACCACATCCTAGGCAGGACTTGGCCATGCCGCAGACCCTCCGGAAGAGTGCTCAGTGGTGACCTGCTCTGAGGAGGACTGTCCCTGTGGTGGCGCTCCAGGAAGGAAGATTAGGTTGGAACAACCTCCTCAAACCTACGGTTTTCTCAGTCTTAGAGATCTGAGTCCTGAGCCGGCCTGAGCGTGACATTCAGACGTGGAGGTCCCTCTGGGAGCTAGCGGCCACCAGTATTCCGAATGTCAGCTTTCCATCGCAGTCTCATTCACTCTCCCAGTTATATTCATTTTATTTGTCATCAGTGCATGTATCTTTCGGGCTGGGGCAGCACCACCCAGGAGGTCTTTCCTGGAAAGGGTTGAAAGGGTCCTGCAGGGCTAAGCCGAGGTACGGGGAGCCGGGGCAGCCTTCGCCGCCCAGGCGTGCTGCGTAGGTATTCCTGGTCCTTCCCTGGAAATCGGTGGGGAAGTAGATTAAGAGATAAGTGAAAGGATTTGTTCTGTACACACGGCGCTTCTGAGCAAATATTGATTGACAACGCACAGGCCGGGGCCCTGGGGAACCGCAAGCATCCGTGTTCCTCCGGCCGGGCCTCTCCTGGCAGGCGCAGTGGCGTCCACCAGAAGGCCTGGCTGTAGTGCGTCTCTGCGGATGACCAGAGAGCTGTTCTATCTGTGGGCAGAGGCACTTCCCAAGCCAGGGCCTTCCGGGAACATCGCTGATCCCTCGGTGTCTGTCTCCTGGGAACCACAGCCTCCCCCAGGAGCAGCGCGACGGACAAGTTGGGGGCCGAGAACCTGCCTGAGGGCTGTGGCTTCCAACCAATCACAGCTCTCTGCCGAGGGCATCCTGCGAGCTAGCCAGCTCCCTTCCGTGTGGGCAGTTGGCTCAAGCTGTGCGATTGCTCGGATCCGTCCTCTTCTGCTGACGTAGATGCGACGTCCGAGGGACCCTGGGCACTGTATTAGACCCTGGAGACGTAGCGATACGTCCTGCACGTCCGCGCGGCTGGCATGCAGAGGGAGGACCTCGCTGCACCGAGAGGCGCGTGATGGGAGGTGTGCGCGTGCAGCCCGCTGATTGCCCGAGAAGGCTCCGTGTTCCGCACGCAGTATGGAAACCCAGCCCTTCGGTGTCAGACATCAGACCAGAAACTGACAGCTGCTGTGGATGAGAAAGAAAGCCGGATTCTCAGGGAAAAGTCGGGTTTTCGGTTTCTGTATCAGTTGGGATCCTCGTTGTCTATCGAAAGTGACAGAAATCCTAGCTGCAGCCTGTTTATTCAAGGAGGAAACAAAGCGGAAATGAAGGAGGAGGGCCGGGGGCGACGGCGATGGTGCTGTTGGTGCAGCGTTTCCAGCTGATGAGACACACGGGCTGAACCTCGCTGTTGGAGTTGGCTGTGAGGCGGCTCCGGTGCAGCCTCCAGGAGCCCTGGGGGCCTCCCGCCCTGCACGGCTGGGGTCCGAGCGCCTCTGCTGGCTGTAGTCGGCCTGAGTGGCTTCGAATGGAGCCACGTGGCCCTCACGGCCGCTGTGGCTGATCCAGAGTCTGTGTCCCCTCAGAATGCTCCAGAACAAGCTGCCCTGTGACCTGAAGTCACTCAGCCCGCCTCGGAGGCCCCGGGGATGCCTTGTGCCCCTCTGCACGAGGCACACGGGTGCCTCCTTGGGGACGGATGCCACAGTCCTGGTCAAACCTCCGACGCCCACTGTCCCGTCCACCATGTGAGAGAGGCCCCGAGTCCACACGGCCAGCGCTGCTGCCCCAGACGCCTGACCCACACACAGCAAGGCGCAGCAGGCATCAACTGCTGTCACGCCACGGTGAGCTCGAGTGGCGGCTGAGACAGAGCTGTCCTTGCTCGCTGTCTCTGCGTCACCTGGCTCTTGTCTGTGCTGGCTGCATCTTCAGAAAGACACAGCTCTCCTGATGGTAAATCGGGCGCAACATCCAAGCACCCCTCCTTCATGGTTAGCAGAAAAGACGCCACAGTCTCTCCTGGAAGTCCTCTGGAAATCCTGGATTCCCTGCCACTACCTGGCCTTGATCCTGGGGCTGACGCCATGGCCAGGACTCGGACCACAGTCGGGGATGCACGGATACAGTTAGGCATGAAGAAGGGGTCGGGCGAGGGCGAGTACCCCCGAACCAGGCCACGGCCAGCTGGGAGCCGAAGAGGATGCCATCAGTGATTCTCCGGGCGGCGTCCCGTGGCGGGCACAGCTGTATGTGAACACTGGGCTCACGCGGGGAGGAGCAGCGGCAGGAGGACCGAGGACGCCTGCCTCCCGGGGCCCTGTCCTAGCGAGTGATGTCAGGGGCAGAAGCACTCCGAATCCACCTCTGCGGCCAGAAGTCCCATCCCTGTCATTTAACAGCTGTGCGACATTACACGGGTCACCCGCTTCTGAGTCATATTTCTCTCATCTGAAGAATTAAGGTAGAATCGTCTTCTCCTTCTCTCCATGTTCTTGTCCAAGGATAAAATGGGACGATGAATCCATGCGGTAACAATATATGAACCGCGGAATAGTATTGTTTTCAGTATTAAACCTGAAAGAAAATACTTGCAAATCCTTATGCTGAGAAAGGACTAATATCCAGAACAGAAGACAGATGACCTAGTTTTCCTTTCTTTTCTTTTTTAAGTGGGCAACATACTTGAGCAGAGATTTCTGCAAAGAAGATCTGTCCAGATGGGAAAGAGGCACATGAAAAGACACTCGCCACCATTAGCTGTCAGACACACAGATTTAAACTGCGGTGTCACCGCATGTCCACGGCAAGGAGTGAACTGGAAAGACCCACACAGACGGACACTCACATGTTGGGAGCTTTAAGCCAAACTCTACCATCAGGTGAACTGAGTTCTCAATGGAATAAGAGCCCCAAACAACAAGGAACGAGGAGCCGGTGTACTTCACATAGAGGAATCCGAGAGAAACTGCAGCGGGAAAGAAGCCAGAGCCGCGGGAGGAGGTGCTGTACCGCTGCCTCCGCAGGAAATCTGCAGACATCAGAAGCGGCCGGCAGCTCGCTGGAGCTCCGGGGGCTGCGGCTGAACTCACGGGCGCTGGGACACCGGTGTGTGTGTGAGGACGAGTTCCTTCTCTGCGCTGGGGCTGCATTTACGCAGCAGAAAGCCCTGATCACGGGTCTGCCCACCGTGGGCTTCAAATGGCTGCGTCTCATCAGATGCAGATTGTGGTTTGCGAAACTTGGTGTGTGAAGTCGGTCAGCATTCACTGATGGCCTCCTGGACCTTCGGGGTGTCGGAATGGCACTTAGAGGTTGGGGAGACGTGGACGCGTCCTGCTGAAGGACATTTCAGCCAGCACAGCTCCCTGCTTGTCCGGACAGCAGGCGGAGGGCTCTGCGTCGTTCGGGTGGTGTCACTGCTCCGAGGGGCGGGCCCGCTGGATACCGTGCACGATCAAGCATTGCGAGGCGTGAACTGAGAGCTGGAGCCGTCTAAACTTGCTGCATCCCACCCAGGGTGTGTTTGAAATCGGGACATTGGAAATGTCACATCCAAGTGTGGCTTCTTGCTGCCTGGGCAGAATCATGAGATCCACCGCCCTGGGTCTACCAGGCTGCAGCCGCATGGCCAGGGGGCAGGGTGGGGGGGTCGGCATCTTCTATGAGGGGGTCAGGGGCCTGGTGGCCCCGCCCGTAACCATCTCCCTTAGACCGCCCCACCTCACCCATCTTCAATCTCTGATCACTCCGCGTGGTGGTTTTGAGATCCTCAGCTCATTCCATCTGGGCGTTGTGGGGCGCGCGTTCACAGTCGCTTTGCTGCCTGCAGCATCTGCGTTGACTTTCCTACCAACCCTGCCACCCACTTGTCCTTATTCCCTTGGACAGGGCAGGAGATGCGAGGTCAAGAATGAAGTCACTTCACCCAGGGCACCGAGCTAGGAGGTCCGGAATCTGGCATTCAAAGAGCCTCCTTCTGTTATGCAATCCTTCCTGTTGGTGAAAAGCAGGAGGAGGAGGAAGTGAAGGAGATGAGCAATTATTGAAAAATAAGGCTGATTGTCATTGTCTGTTTCCTTTATACGCACATGACTTAGATTTTTGTACGGCTTCTACTGGGACACAGTTAGTGCCTAATCATTGTTGTTGCTGCTATTGAACCAAATTGATTCTCTCCTCAAATATCACCAGTTTCTTTTTTTAATCAAGCATTCCCTCCACGATGACACTTGAAAAAACTCCTAAAGCATTTCATTCTCAGTGCGTTGTATAGGATCGAATGCCTCGAAGAGAGCATTGTGTAATATAAATTATGTTCCCTCGGGTGCAATTGGGAAGCTCTACATTCTGGGTCCCACAGTGTCCAGGTTTTGGCCATGGATTTCGAGTGCCAGCAGGTGTCCCCACCCCTCAGATTCTAGGACAGGTCAGTCCAGCACTGATGGAATGGGATGAGTTGGAATGGTACATGCATTCAGGGTTTACAAGGGAATAGATTTAACACAGGATACATAATTTGTAGGATTATTTTATAATATTTACCCAAAAATTGAAATGCAGAAGAGTGCAAGAGATCTGTCCACACACTAGCGACCCAGAGAATCCAGCTGAGGGCCTGAATCCCACGGCAGGGTCCCGCATGAGCCCAGCTGGAGGCCTAGAGCCCATGGCAATGTCTCATGCAAGTCTGTTTCACGGATCTGCGCTGGGAAGGCCCAAAGGTCAGTGGTGGAAGCTAGAAAGTCTGTGCCAGCGGGGTGAAGGATCCGTGCCAGCAGGCTGAGGGATCTGCACTGGAGCCAGGAAGAAATGCTCAAAGGACGGACCAGAGCTCCCTCGAAGAGAACCACAGCCATCCTCAGTGACAGTGAGGTCCCGAGCTCCTCTGACGATGAGAACAGCTGAGGTCGTATCAGGAAGAACAGTTTAATAAGCTGCTCCAGGAGAATCAACAGTGCACCATCTTCCCCTCCAGTTCTTTTATGCTGTTGGCAGCGATCCTCAGATGGGCCCCCCACACCCAGCACCACGCTGACTCAGTTCTGCCAGGTGTTCCAAGCTGACCGCTAGTTAATCCACCACAGCGCACTGAGAGCACGCGGAGAGAGGCCCGTGAAGGTCACCGTGCTGAGCCGACAGGGTCTGGGGAGCGACAGCACAGCGCTCCCGGAACCCTGGACCCGGATCTGTTTGCTTCTTTGGATTTTATCTCCGCCTTGGGAGTCCTGGACTCTCAGTGTCGTGATGGAGGCTTTCCGTGTGACACAGGATCAGGACAGGCCTAGAAAGCAGTGTGTTCTGTAGGCTCCCTTTCCTCTAGCCTGGAGGGCTCAGAAGCAAGTGCGTGTTTGTTGATTGCAGCCAGATACTCAGTCCTTTCCACGATGAGGCCGATGCCGTCTGTTGTTCTCACGTGCCCTGCGTTTCCTGGGCAGCTGCCACGCATATGTGGTGTTGCAGGGGCCAGGGAGAGAGTGATAAATACACAGATGGGGGTCCTGTCCTCGGGGGGTGGGGTGAGGACTGCACGCTGGTGGGAAAAGACAGACAGGCAGACAGACAGACGTGGGAGCCAGTCCTCCCTAACCGTGCGCCCATCTGCCAGGGCAGAGCTGGCTGGCTGCTGACTCGGGGGCCAGTGTGTCCGGCCCACAGCCAGCTCGCTCTGGCCATGTGAGCCTATCTGTAGCCCACCCCAGCGAGTCCAGTGAATACCTGCACCAGGCCTTGCGCATAGTGGGCTGGACTTCTTTCCATTCTTCTTAGCACAAGTCAGGAGACTGAAGCCCTGGGTCTGCGGGCAGTTAGGTTGCCGCTGTGTGGCCAAGCTCAGCCCCAGCAGGGTGCTCATGGGGGGAAAAGAAGTCAGGAAAGGAGGGAGCTAGAATTTGCAGCTGTATGTGTGCACAAGCATGCTTGCACCTTGATCCAGCACCCATCGCATTCCTAGACCTCCCAGCGACATGAGCAATAAGACCTATATGTGTAAGCCAGTCCAAGCTGGTTTCTTTCATTTACATACCAGGATCCGGTCCTGACTCAATTAGGTGATGTTACAGCCACTAGAGAAGCATCAGTTTGCAATAAATAAATGAGGAGATCTTTGGATTGTGAGGCCTCTAAAGTGGGCACTATTTATAACAGGGTGATTTTCAGTCTTTGGGAGAATTCTCACTGGACATCTCTTCCCTGAGAGGGAAGTGTATTTTTTATTTTTTATTTTATGACTTAGCCTTTTTGTCTAATGTCAGACTATTTGCTAATGCTTGATGGTCACTTCATAGTGATCTCAATGTCACTGGATTAAGCAAACTCCTGAAACAGAGTAGGAATTCTGAGGTCCTGGAAGTAGTATGTTACACAGACAGAGCAACTGAATTTGTAACTTACCGAGGATTTTATTCTGAGCTTAGATTGTTAAAAGCCAACTTATGCGACCTCCAAAGTATAATGGTCACAGACGTCCACGTGGGTGTCAGCCCTTGTTGAATTTAAAATCTGCTACCACAGTCTATGCATCACCACCAGCCTGGCCTCTGATAACCACTCCTCTAGTCTTCTTTGAAATCAACTTTTTGGAGGGATTTCATAAATGAGTAGGATCAGGTAATCCTTGTCTGTCTGGACTTGGCTCGTTTTACTTAGCATACTTCAGTTTTAGCTATGTGGCCACAAATGCCAGGATGTCATTCTTTTTCTGGCTGTGTAATATTCCACAGTGTCTGAACCATACTTATTTCATCTCTGTTTCCGCTGACAGGTCGTTAGGTTGGTTTCCTAACTTGGCTTTGAGCTCTGGTGCTTGGCAGCCCAGAGGTTTGAGTAGTTAGAAGTGATGCTTTCAATACTTCTAAACAACTGCAATGAGCTCACCACACAGAAACCATATACCCTCGGGGTGATGGGAATCCTAAACGCATGATCTGATCACTACCCAACATACACATGAGACACGTTTTCACACAGTCCCTCATCGATAGGGGCAAGTGTTATGAGTCCATTTACTGCAAAATAAAACATAAAAAAAAAGCAAGTCTTCTGTTAAAGTTTTGTCTCTTTCTGATGTTCCTTTGAGGATATTCTGGAAATGGGAAGCTTTTAGAAAGTTTTTAATGGAAAATGAGCTCACCGCTCTGATATAATCAGATTTAGTCAGATTTCTTTTTCATTTTTCTTTTTCTAATAGAGAAATTGCAGGGTGGCCCCCACAACCCTTTTCTTAGCAGCCTCAGAAATCCCAGGCCGCGTGGCTGTATCTGAGGACGCCCGCGTAGCTGCGTCACCGTCTCGAGTCTTCTCATCTGAGGAGATGGATCTTGCGTCCTACAATCTTGGTGAAATGCTTTTCATTTCAGTGTCATTTTGAGTATGAATTTCCCCTTAATCCTGGCAGCTTTATTTTGTTGTGCACCTTTTGCAATAGCCTGGGAATTGAATTTTACCTGGATGCCGCGATTTCTAGTGCTGTTCCTTATGCTTGGTATGGTGTCGTGGGGAAGCCAGCAGGGAGAGGACGGGAGAGGAGCAGATGTTGCCGCAGCCGAGCCACAGTGCTTGCAGGCTGGGCCCGGCGCCCTTGGGAGCTGCTGGCACCGGTGGGAATGGGCGTCCGTACCCCTGCCTCTTAGCATGCTGTCTCAGGGGTCTGCAGAGGGCTGGGGCAGCCGTGCAGGAAGTGAAATGCGTACCAACACGAATGCTGTTCAGCCGTGGGGTCGTGTGAGCTGGTTAGGAGCTGAGCAGCTTTGTTCAGCTTTGTTTTGGTTTCTGTTTATCAGAGAGCGGTTGAGCTCTGGAGAAGCCAGGCCCTTTCCTGGTGACCTGAGGCACCCTGGATTCCCCAGACCTGTCCCATCTCCACCTTGTGCTTCGCTCCTCCGAGTTCTAGACTGGATCTCCCCAAACCACAGACCTGGTGCCACCTGGCCCTGGGGGGTCTTCATCCGCCCCATTCTGTGTTGCCTGCGATGTCCCAGCATGGGGAAGAGGCCCATCGCTGAAGCCTGCCCTGAACAACCCGAGAAGAGGTTTGCTTGGGCTCATGCTTTCAGAGGGCCTGGTCCATCAGTCGACTGGCTCCATCGTTGTGGTGAGGCAGAGAAAACATGGTGGAGGGCATGGAGAGAAAGCTGCTCCCCTCATGGTGGTGGGCGGAAGAAGGAAAGAGCCAGTGCTGAAGGGCTGGGGACAAGGTGCCGTCCCCAAGGCCAGACTCCAAGGATGCGCTCCATCCATCCAGTCCCCATCTGAGCCCCCTGCACCTCCCAGTGATGCCATAACACTGTGAATCCATCGATGGGTTGTTCTTCTGGTGGGGTCACAGCTAAGTGACCCTGGCCACCTTCCCAAAGTTCCCCCTCTGACACTGCCTCACTGGGGACTGAGCCTCTGACCACGTGTGCTGGGGGCACCGCATGTCCGAAGCACAGCAGTAGTCTCAGCTTGTGTGTGCCTGTGTTAGAAAGAGATTAAAAGCCCCTGCCTTCCTTACCTTGCCTCTGTTCTTCACCATCAATCCCACTGACCAAAACATTGATGGACCAAGTGTCCCTTTTCTGTACTGAGACACGGAGAGTATCTGAAGTAGGCTTAGCTTCGTATCCACGCCTTTTTGTTTTCTATGCCAACTACTGATCTTACTATGATCCATCTCCTGGCCCAGCGAGTCCCTGTGCAGACCAGTGCCCCGGACCACTTCCCAGGGCTTTGGCTTTTGTGCAGACAAAATGAGCCTTAAACCTCTTACTCTGTGACCTTGTTGTGCTATTTACTTCCACAGTAGCAAATCAAGTGCGATATAAAACGCATCAGCCGCCCGTGTGCAGCGTGGCCGTCCCCCCGCTGGCAGGTGGATGTGTAGGGCAGCTTGTCATCTCCTGTTCCCTCTCCTTGTCCCTGTCCCAGCTCCTGGAAGAGCACAGCACACAGGACGGGGCCACGCGAGTTTGCATGAATGAAGAGAGGCCGATTGTCCCTTCGCTGCATTTGGCAGGTGTAGTACGCTAAGGCGCAGTGAGAGGAGGAGGCGGTAGAGATGGAGAAAGGAAAAATGAAGCCGAGGTGAAGGCAGGGAGGGAGCCCCACCGGCAGCTCACCTTAGTCCTTCCTGCCAGCTCCTGTCCCGCCCCGGCCTCCTTAGGATCAGCGGCATTCTCACCTGAGACCTCTGTCCTCTTAAGCAGCTCTGAGTAGAACTCTCGGACTCGCCATCCGAGGTCCCACACCCGTAAAGACACCCAGGAGGACCTCCGTGGGGACGTGGTCCTAGACAGCGGAGTGCTTCACCTGCTCGAGTGTGTTCACATCGTGTGTCTGGGCCTGGAGCTTTGCATGCCGACCCCGCGTAGCCAGCAGTGTCCGGGGAGGAGAGCTGGGGGAAGTCACCCTCCGCAGCGTCTCTGTCCCTCGAGGCTCCGGGCTGCCTCTCCCCTGGGAGCTGGGAAAGTGAAAGCTGTTCTTGGACACGGCTGAGTCTGGTGTTTGTGATTGGTTTGTTGTCTGGTGCTGGGATTGGCAATGTGAGTGCTGCACCCGCCCTGGGTGGAGCCGGCATACAGTGTAAGGGCGGGAAGAAGTTGTGTTTTCTCTCTCGCTGGTTCACGCCTTGTTGTTTTGCGGCCTTCATGAATGGCTGCCATGCCACCTTGCCTTGGAGCCATCTGAGTATAGACTGAAACCCCCAAGAACTGTAAGGAATAAACCTTTCCTTCCCTAGTTTTGGGTGTCAGGTATTCTGTCTCAGCGATGAGGGAAAAGTAACTGAGACAGCCGCCTTCTCCAAGTGCAGTGCACCCGCAGACTCGCGCCTGCACCCACCTCCTGCTCTCCATAGACTCGCTTCCATGCCCAGACACTTCAGCAGGCTTCTTTTTTGATTTTGCAGGTGTTCAGTCAAAAGACTCAAGACAACGTCCACTGTACGCACATCACAAGCATAGCGGGCAGCGCTGGGGAGAAACACCGTGGGGAATGAGAGGAGTCAGCGTCTCCGCCCACAAAGCCCCCAGGCTGACCCCACCCCCACCCCCTAAAACACTGCATGGTTGTGCTCTTTGGGCTGTGCTGGGTTTCTAAGCCCCGCTTTGCTGTTTATTTCATTTCTTGGTGAATTCCTAAAAAGCAGCACTGGCATCCTCAGGCTTTGTCCTCACTTGCCAGGACCCCCAGGCCAATGACCGGAAGGCCCCCAGCCGTGGCCACCCCGGAGCACAGGGCAGCGCCCTTTCTGGAGGCATTGCTAGAAGCGCAGATTCCCCCGTGGCTCTGCCCCGGGCCCAGGCTGGCACAGGAGACTGCACGAGTCCTTTCTCTCCGGTGACCCAGGGACGTGTGGGGGCGCTCGGGGAAAGGAGCAGGGACCGGAGTGCATCAGCTCGGGCCAGCGCATGGACTCACCTGGGCAGTGCCCTGTGCTCAGTGCTGCTCCAGGCAGGGCGAGCCCGGGACTGAGCCCACCACGCCAAGCGTGTGCTTCCGTGGCAGTGATGCGGCCCGGGCACCTAACCAGACCCTGGCGGGGAGGGGTCCCGACCCCACACAGCTGCTACAGACCTGCAGGTGGGAGGCCGCCTGCCAGACGGGGCCAGTACCTGCCCGGTGACAGGGAGGACCCTGGGTTACTGCCTGACCGTCCGGAAGCCGTGGGACCTGTCGATCCTTCCTATCCCTGAAATTGTCCGTGCAGCTCGGGGCGGGCTCTGCCCCTCATCCATGTGAGCCCGACTGCTGGCCCGAGCCCTCGGCAGTCTGTAGGTCAGACCCCGCCTCCTCTGTGAAAGCTCAGGCTTCTCACTCCAGGTCCCAGGCTGCCCCGCGCACGCCCTGCCTGTCCTCCTGGTGGGGCAGTGGAATTTCAGGTGGTCAGAAATGCACCCCAGCCCTGTCCTCCCAAAACACACGTCCCCGCCCACTGATGCCACCTGCGCCTGCCCTCTCACCAGTTGGCCTGGTGACACAAGCACTGTAGGCAACCCTGGGCCCTCGCTCCTGGCTCCTAGCCGGGCCCAGGTCAGGAGGGCCTGAAGGCTGCAGGAGGGCCAGGAGGACCCAACCAGGAGGACAGGTGGGTGTGGGGAAGGGTGGGGACCAGAGGGGGGCAATGCTCGTGTCCGCTGACAGGAAGGTCCAGTGCGCCTTAGAGGAGACACACCACTCTGTCCTCTGTTACTTTAGAGGGAAGTGGTAACCATTCCAGAGTAGAATGGTATTCAAGACCTGCAGCGGCCCAGGAACAGAAATTGGGGCAATGCCAGTGATCAAAGCTCAAATGTCTATTATGTAGATAAGCCGATTTATACAGCTTTGTACATTTCTTAATATGCAAATGTTAGAAATTTGCATGCCCTGTCAACATGGCGTGCGTATTCTTGTAATCATAAGAAGTTCCAATGCCTGAGGAATGCCGGAAATGAGAAGCATGCCTTCAGTGGGCCCTGGGTCCCGCTGCCACCGCGCGTCTTGGGGAGGTCACGTGTCCCAGTGGACACAGCTCGTTTTGGACTCGAGACCACCTGGTCCTGCCTCCCGACCCAAGGCTGGGCCCTGGCTCCTCTGATCCGTGATTCCCTGTTGACTAAGTGAGGATTCTGCTATGCTCCCGCCCCCGTTTCCATGGAGACCTGGGAGCCAGCCAGCGCAGGAGCCGTCCGTGTCCACCTGTCCTGCTCCAGCCCGGATACCTGGACCTCGGGGTTTTGTCCGTGGTTTCTCTTCTGCATCTCTCCGTAGTGTGAGGCCAGGGTCACGGGGGGCTGTGCCCGGCGATCCTCATTTTGCCAGGAGTGGATGCTGAGCTCTTGGTGGGCAGCAGAAGGGGGCAGCAGGGCAGGGGCTCGGGATGCCATCTCCATGCCCGGGTCGCCCCTGCGCCCGGACCTTGGCAGCGACTGCACATTCTGCGTTCCAGTCTGGTTCTTGCATCCACTCCGCAGTGCTGCAGAGCCCAGGAGGGAGTTAGGGTGCTGTTGATAGATGGCCTGGCAAGTCCGCAGAGTGGGGGGCACCCGGCAAGGTAGGAGGGGCACTGAGCCTGCACTGAGCCTGCCAGCCAGTGCTGCCTGCCGTCGAGAACCGAGAGTGCATGCTCAGCACGTGCGTCCGCATACCATGTCACCCAGTGTGTCTGTGCGTGTGCGATGTTTCTAAGAGCGCAGATCTCCTGGCAATGGCACCGATTCTGGGGAAGACAATTGGGAGGTGAGGTCTGGGGTAGCGAAGAGGCTCACTCCTGATTGTACCCCAATTTGTGAACCCTCTTATTACATGTGTGTTATCACCATATCACTTACAGCTGCGTCTAGCACACCTTGTACATCTAATAAATGTCAATTAATATCATCCTCAGTGCTATTTTACATATTGAAGTGTGACTTTCACATGGTAGATTCAATAGTGCTACCAAAAGAAAGGATTTTCCCAGCTGGACATAGTGATGCATGCCTATAATCCCACAGTTTGGGAGGCTGAGGCAGGAGGATCACAGAGAGCCCAACCCAGGCTACATAGTAAGTTCAAGGTCAGCCTGGACTACACAGTGAGACCCTGTCTTGAACCACCTCTCCTCCAACAGAAAGAAAGAAAGAAAGAAAGAAAGAAAGAAAGAAAGAAAGAAGGAAAGAAAGAATTGTCCCATTACTCTTTGGATTCATTTGGAATTTTGGTTGCAAGTTATAGAATCTCAACTCCAATAAGTTTAATTTGAGAGGGACGGTAGGGACTTTATTGACCCAAGCTCATGAGGAGTACCTGAGTGTATCTGGCTTCAGGTCCAGCTGGATCTGGGAAGAGGTGGATTTTGTAGGCGCGCATTTGGCCCCACTGACCTCTCTCGGGAGGGCCACGTGGTGGCTCAGACCCGCATCACCAGGGCAGCAGTCTCAGGGGAAAGGAGATGGCCTTCCACAGCAAGCCAGCTACGTACCGGGGCTGCGGCCCTCTGATCTCACTCGGCCTAGGTCTCCTCTGAGCCTTGGAAGACAAGAAACCCTGACTGTCACGCTTAGCTCATGCGGAATTTCAGCGATTTGTGATTGCAGGGTAGGAGGCAGCTTCCTGTGAACCTGAGACCTGGAAAGACAAAGCTGCCCCAGATATTTAGGGTTCCACTGCCAACAAAGGTGGAAGGGAAGGAATGAAGGAAGTGGGAAGAGGGAAAGGAGGGAGGGAAAGAGAAAAAGAAGAATGAAAAAATGAAGGTATTCGTCAGGTGCAAAGGTTAAGCAGGACTGAGCCGGAAGTCCCTTCCAGTGGGTGTGCTTACCGTGCGCCTCGGGACCGCTGAGAGACCAGGGCCTCCAGCGAGCAAAGCAGAAAAACTAAAGCTTCGAGACCTTGTTAGGCTCAGCCACGGGGCTGGCATGGGCCAGGAGAGGCTGCCTCCGGGCAGATCTGCGCACCAACTGTTACTCTGTTCCAGTGTGTTTAATGATATGATGTATAATTGGATGTTCCCTGCCATATATTTAAGTGTACTTAAGTTCCATCACTTTATAGACAAATTTCTTTCTTGGTTTCCTTGCTTTCTACTGAAAAACTCTCTCTTGTTTCCTTAAAATAAGAATCAATTGCTTTTCAACGAACTCTGTGAGCAAGAGGATGTGTCTCTCAGGAAGTATTTCATAATCAGTCTGCTTCCCAGCTCTGCATTTGTGACCAAACTCTTCTTAATTGGCTTGAAACTGATATTCGGTGATGTTCCGTACTAATTTTAACTCAGAAAAAAAAGCAAGAAAAGCAAAGACATTCTAGCTGAATCCAGAAAGTGTTTCAGCTTGACGCCCCTGGCCACTACCAACCCTTTGTGTGGTCACACTGGCTGGGCGAGGGGACCCCGGGCTGACTGTGGTACCTACACCAGCGAAGGTCCTTTCTAATCCGTGTAAAATCCAAAGCAGATACTGATAGCTCTGCACCCAGCAAAGATTTAAGATCCAAACATTGGTTCCATCGTCTACAGCACATGGTTTCTGTGCTTACTGAACTCATTGGCATCCAGTGAATGAACAGGACAAGAGCAGAGAGGATCATGGGACGGCATTTAGGACAAGCCCAGGGGTGGTGTGGATCACCCTGTTCAGATCCACGCCAGTTACTGGCTGCACGGCCATGAATTCTGTACCTCAAAGGAGGCAGGAACCGCAGTCTAGCTCTGTGCATGGGGTAGAAGGAAATGGGCTTTGGTGACAGATAATGTAAAAATTGTGTGTGTGGCTTATGCCCTTGGCCTGGTAGGGGACTATGCGTATTGCTGGGGCACAAAGATGCTCCCAAGGGGTGACCCGTGTGCCATGCAGTTGCTAGGGATTTTGCAGTAGGCACAGAACTTTGCGCGAGTTGCTCCGTGGGATACACACAAGGGCGCCAGCCAGGGGTGGTGTCAGAAGGGAGAATTTGGTCTCAAAGAGTTACCTATCGGGTGTATCTGGAGTTGGATATATTTTACCTCAAAGTCCAATATCCCAAGGCTGACATAAGGCAGTCAATACATGGCAAAAAAAACCCACTGTGACCAATACGGGCTATGCATGAAATGGCTGGGATAGAGCAAGCAGAGGATGGACATGGTCCAGCAAAGAGTGAGGACGGGGAGGTATTGTGGGGAGTGAGACACTGTGACCACCATTGGCGTCGGGAAGTGGGGGCCAGGTGACCAGAGTTCTTCTTTCATGAGAATAAAGAAATCTAGACACTCAGGTGAACTTTCTGTGTATTTATTTAGTTTTGCAGTCCTGGGGATTAAACCAGGGCAGTGCAGATGCTAGGCAGGGACTCTACTGTGGCTGACCCCTGGCTCCTTGAATATCTAAAGCACCATCCAGGCCAGACCGAACCTCCCTGCAGTCAGCTGTTTGCCAGTGGTGGCTCAGGGTTTGAATAACTGGTTTTTGGCATGTGCTGCAAAATTCAAGCAGATCTGCACAGATTAAGACCAAGTCATTGGGTAAATTATATCAAGTGCCCTAAGATCTGGGTAGAAAGATATCAATTTTAGGAAGATATCAATTTCAAGATAGCAGTTTGGTACTAGAAAAAACTCAGCTTCTAATATGAAATTAAATAAATGAATTCTAGGAGCTGCATTTAACACAAGTAATCTCAGATACAGAGCTGGGCCGAGTCACTCTAATAGGTCACAAGGCGTGTGGATTTAGTGTTTCTCCGCAAGGGACAGTCTCCCTTTATTTCTGTATTTCTAGTTGACCAGACGTAGAGCACTCGGAGGAGACTCGGTCCTTCTTCTCAGGGTAGTGAGTCAACTAGTCGTCTAGGCAGCCACGGTATAACAGATAGAAGACTTTCTCAAAGGGCCCATGCCCAACTGTGAATGTGATTATCTCCGAGTGCTGGGATTCTGTGAGCGTGACATTTCGAGTCCACTTGCTCTCTGTAATTATGAACAAATCTCCCATTTAGGAGCCCTATTTCTATATTTTACAAAACAATAAAAATTTAAAAAGGGGCAATTATATTCTACAGTAGTGATTTCCATTTCCCTCAAATGGTCTCCGAAGGATAAATACATAAAATTGCTCTCAGCTAAAGGACCAAGGCCAGACAACATTTGGGCTGCAATCGTCGGTACCATAGGGCCCAGTAAAAGTGCGCCAGTCACCGTGCAGTGTCCTCCGTGCTTGATCCTGAACGTATTCAGTGACTCAGATCAGCGTCCAAGTAACAGAGATGCCGGCTCCCGCCTTGGTTCCGCTTCAGTGCCTGACGCTGTGTGCCACGCTCTGCCAGCTCTGGTTCAGGGTGAGGTCGTCGTCCCCAGGCCTGTGGATTCTGAGGGATGAGGGACACCGGCCTGAGGTTTGCAGAGTTGTAGCAGCCCACACTGAGCCCAGGGTAAGTGGCCCACTGCTTGTCCAGCTGAAGGGAGGGAGAAAGTGGAGACACCGAGAAGATGAGCTTGCGAGGACTCTTACTCAACCCAGGAGAGAGAATGCTCCTTCACCCTTACATTGGTTTCCGTGGAAGGATAAGAGTGAGAGAGTCCAGAAGCCATCCTGTGTCTCTGCGGCCAGTGTATGTTTGCGCTTGGTGGCGTTGCCATCGACGACTTGCCCATCAGTGACTGTTGACCCGGACAATGCCAGTGCCTCCTGAGTACTTGCACAGCGGTGCCACCCTGACTCCACTTGGCGCTCAGAGTTGGAAATAACCAGGTCTGTTGGGATGGACCATCATCCCTGGGGGTGGCGAGGATGCCGCTGAGGCGTGAGTGCTCTGGGACACAGACAGTGTGAAGGAAATGATAATATGGTGATTGGCAACCAGAGCAGGAGCGTCCTGGTGGTTGACCCAGGAAGCAAACTTGGGGAGAGAGGGGCTGTGAGCAGTGATGGTGTCATAGCCCATCTGAATGGCTGTAACGAAACACCTCAGACTGTGAAATTATAAGAACAGGAGCTTAATTCTTACCGTTCTGGAAGCTGAGGTGTCCGAGGCCAAGGTGCAGTGCTGGTGTCTGGTGAGGGGCCTCTCCATTCCAAGATGGCGCCCATCACTGCCTCCAGATGCAGAGGGGCCATTGACCTGAAGCCTCGGGACTTCATCACTGCCCAGGCCCCACCTCTGCAGCCCCCACACCAGGATCCAGTTTTTTCAACAGGAACTTTGGAGGCGACACATTCAAACCACAGTGCACAGTCACCAGGTTCTAAAGAAAGTTCCGGAAACTATCATCACTTCAGAGCATGGGCACCATGGGTGGCAACGGTCCCTAGAGTGGGCAGCAGTCCTGAGCAGTCTGCCCTGGCCTCCCTTTCACTTGGCAGGCAGAGTGAGCGTGTGCAGATTAAATTCCATCTTGTCACTTACGGTCCTCCCTACTCCACTTGACATAAAAAGCCAGCACCTCACCGCTGCCCGTGAAGTCCTCAAGGTCCGTCCCCTGCCTGGTCAGGATGTCACCTGCTGCTTTGCCACTGCTCTCTGAGCTCCCACATACTTTGGGGGTGTTCAGTGCATGCCCCTCACTCTCCCAAACCACCTTCCCCCAGCTGGACCTCTGCCTTCTCATCACTGAAGACGAAACATCACTGCTTTGGGATCTGATCAAACCTGTTCACACACCTGTTCACACACACACCTGTTCACACACACAAGCACACTTGTACACTCACACCAAAGCACCACTCATATGGCGGTACAGGGCTCAATTTGCCTCCCCAGCCAGTTTTTGGTAACTGATTTTCTTATGTATTTATGTGTGTCCTTGCTGGATCACATGGTGTGACCGAGCCGAGACTTGCTGTCTCCTACACTGGCGTGTCTCTGTCACCCAGCACGGGGTCTGGCAGGTTCAGTAAGTCCCTAACTTACAAACATTTGAGTTGCAAATTTTCACAGGTGCACTGTATAAGATTCACTTTGTCAGTTTATGAACAAATCCCACTTAAGAACAATTCTCCAGGCACGGAGCTCGTTTGTGAGCTGGGGACTCACTGTACCAGGTGCGCAGTATTCATGTGATTCACAGTGCAAGGGAAGAAGGAAAGGAAGAAAGACAGCGCGAGGACCGGAACTGGGAGGACAGAAGGAATGAAAGGCGGAGAGACGGCGGGAGGCGGGGAGGAAGGGAGGTGTGAAGGAGAACCGCTAAGCAGCCAAGGCGCGGAGCTGAGGCCCAGCTCTGCTGTCCGGGGCGGTACCACCGTGGGCGCTGTGGTCCTGACATCAGTGCTGGGGTTGGGAGCAAGCCTGGTCTCTCATCATCGTCATCACAGCGGGACCCGTGCAGGAGATATTTCCACTCCCTTGTCCTCACTGTGCAGAAGAACCTCAGCTGCCCGCTTCACTGAGGCCACAGCAGGTCAGGGCAGGACTGGGTGTCCAAGTTGTTCAACACCGTTGTCATTGCCTCATCTGTGAGGAGTGGGAAACAGTGGTCCCAGCACCCCCAGCCGCAGGACGAAGGCATGAACAGAGGCCCGTTGCCAGCTTGCTTGGATTCTCCCATGAGCCCACAAGACCTTTCCAACCCCAGCGAGCACCCCGAGGTAGAGAACACCGGTCCCTGGCGGGAGTCCTGGCTGGGCTCACTGTGTGTCTCGGTATTCCAGAGTTCCAAATCAAGCTCACGGACTGATGACAAGATGCTCCATCGTGCTGTGCTGCTACAGATGCCCCTTGATAACCACCCAGGCTGCCTGCTGAGAATTCTGCATTTACCCTGAGCCCCCAGAGGGATCTCTGGGTCAGCCCTACCTGCCCCGCTCCTGTCCTCTGCCCTCCGACTCCAAGGGGCACCCACCTGCCATGGGCGTTTCCCTCGCTGCCGAGTTCTGCAGGCGCCTCTGTGACCAGCCTGCTTGGCCCTGGCTGAGGAGTGAGCAGCGGGGCTGATCTTTGAGGTCCGGACCCAGGCATGAGGGGCACACAGAGCCAGAAGTGGCTTCACATGTTTGATGTGTGCATTTTGGAATCCTGCTGTAGAAGGCAGGGTAGGGCATGACCCACAGCCGTCATCACAGTCCTGAAATCTAGGCTCGGTGGTACCCAGCAGAAGTGCCCGCGATGTCCTTGACTGGGTGCATCCTGGTGGCCAGAGTCTACTCAGCTCACCTGTGACAGGGCCGTGGGGAGTTGGCAGCTCCTGACTGTGGGCTGGGTGGGTGAATGCCTCACTGCTCGCCCCTTCTGCACATTGGAACTGTCCCCGAAGGCCTCTTCCCAGCCTCAGCGCTGCCTCCCCCGGCCCTGGTGGCTCCTGGCTTCGCTAGCAGGGTAGATGGTGCACACCTTGTGGTCTGGCCACGCCCGGGCACCTGGGCTGGTATCTAGAAGCAGGTGACAGGCTTCAGGAGCCCCAAGGTGCTCCACCCCATGGGGAGGAGAGGTGAGATAGTTCTTCTAAAATGTGGGCCCTGACCTGCGATGGCTCCCCCAGAACCCAATTACTAGGCTGGCAGTATAATGATTGTCACATTGTGGAAAGCAGCAGATATTTTGAAATCATACCTATTCTCTTTCTCAGTGTGCTAGCTGCTTGGCAGGAGCGCAGGGACGCTGTGGTGAGACACGACCGTAGCTAGCAAGCTTGTTAGCAAGGCTCCTGGGATATGCCGAGAAACCACGCCGCCTCTGACTTCCCCAGAAGCAGGGCAGAGAGGGGGCCAGAAGAGATTCCAAGCTTCGACACGTCTAGAGTTGGAACACAGCACATTAGACTTTTGAGAAAAGCAACAGACCGAAGTCAGGTTCATGCTGCACCGGGCCGGTACAAGGCCCATCAGGTCCCGGGAGCAGGGCGCGGTCCTGCGGGCCTGCAGCGTCTCTGCAGCCCTTCTGAAGCATGGGATGATGTCATGTAGTGAACAAGACTGCAGGGCACAAGCCCTGCCCAGGAGAGCAGCTGCAGGCCCGGAACTCCTGCTGCCGGGCCGGCTCGGTGGAGTGCGTCCGTTCCTTTGCCGTCCCTTGGAGAAGCCCGTGTTGAGGTGAGGAGCCAAGGGCAGCAGACACAGTTCAGGGTGGGCTCCAGACGCACTCTGCACGGGGATGGGGGCACGAGATGCTGGTCAGCTCAGAGCAGGTGCAAGATGCTGACTCGTTGGCACACCTGCGTGCTGCCAGGTGCGGACTAAAGTGGAGGAAAAGCACTGTGAACAGCAAGCATTGCCGAGAACCTCCCCACGGGAGGAGCTGTGCGAAGGCAGCGCTGCGATCCTGCTGAGATGAAGAGCAGAGGCAGGAAACGCAGCCCACCCTAACCCCTAACCGGACCCCCCGCACCCTGATCCCCTGACTCTAACCCCGGGCCTTGGGCGGGAGCCACATAAGCCTGCTTCCGGGGAAAGACTTGCGTTTTCTATGTTCTGGGGCCACCAAATACTCAGATTAAGGGACACTTTTTAACCAATTGTCAAATGACTCTGCTTCAATAAAACTCAGTTAATATTAAATCTATGTGAGACTTAATTTGTCATTGATTCAAATGTTATAAGATGAGACTGTTTTAAGTGCTCATTGAGTGCGTTTATTGCTCATATTTATTGGAGACCTGTGGTTCTCAGTCTTGGGTGACATTAGAGTCAGGGGTTCCCGAATCCCGATGTCCTGGCTCCATTCAAATCAAACATTTCCAGGGTGAGAGTCAGGCATCTTCCTGTGGTTTTTTTCAGTCTTCCAGAAGATTCTAATGGGAATACAATACTGAGAACCTTAGTGTTGGGTAAAAGAAGGAAGGGTATCTAAAGATGGATTCTATTTTCTGTCATTTATGCTGCTTGTAAAACATGACCCTCTTTTTTCTAAAGCTTTCAGTTTGTTTAATTTCAATAGTGAAAGACATGTTTGAGGGTTTGATTATTTGGCATAGTCCTGCATCACCCACCACACACAGAGCAAATATGTTCTCAGAGATAAAAACCAGATGTTTGTCTTTTTCGGTGGAAAAAAGCCAAATAACCGTATTTAATGGGTCTTGGAAATTGGAAACTCAGTTGGAAGAAAGGCTACTGAAACTTTTCATAGAATTAACTAGAATCGAAGGTGCCAAAAAAAAGATGTTGCATTTAAAATTATTAAAAGCACTTGTAAAAATCTTCTGATTCATTCTTAGAGTTGGTGTAAAATTGATAGGTAAGTTTTCATATGCTGATCTTTTTTTTAAATTAACTATTCTGCTATACCATTTTCTTCATCCAATTTTCTTTAATTACTAGAGTATTACATGTGCTGAATACATTACTTTAAAAGCAGATTTACAAATCGGGTGATCTTCGCACGGCCGATCGGTCCTCCTACCCTCATGGAATAAGCCGCCTTCTCCTCTCTCCCCCTCTCCCGGAAGCGCTGCGGTTTTCCCGGCATTCGCCTGTGTCTGCAGGACCGTGATCAGACGTGACGCTTCGGTCACTCTTGTGCTCTTGGTCATGGGGCTGTGCAGGCGGGATGGGGACAGACTGTTCCTCTCACTGTCCTCCTCGCGAGGGCCACCCCACAGGTGTCGTCGGTCCCTCACGTGTGGACGTCCTGCTTCCTGCTGGCTTCTCCCCTCTCACACTGGCGCTCTGTCGTGGTGGAAGTGACCCGTGTTGCTCTCTGATATCTGGGGCTCAGCTGGGGTTTGCTAATTCAGGGGCAACTGACCAGCTGTGCTAGGGTCCTAGATGGGGACCCGGTTCCGCTGCCAGCTGGGGACATCTGTTATCTGGCAGGTGGCCTGGGAGTCCTCATGACACAGTGGTCTCAGGCTTCCAGCAGGCCTCGCGCGTGGGGCGCCCTGAAGTCCCTTCACTGAGGGATGTCACATGGCCAAGCCAGGCGCAGTGTGAGTGCAGGGGACCTGACAATGTCGGAGAGTGAGCGGCGTAGGTTATGGGGGGCCGCCAAAGAAAAGGCTCTGAGGATCACGGGCTGTGCGCACCTTCAGCGGTTGTACTCACTGCCGGGTTACCTTGCCAAAGGTTGTGATGATAAACATTACCAGGACAATGTAGGGAAAAGCTCATTTCCTAAATTGATACTCTTTGCAAATGCTAATTTTGTAAACTTGACAGTGTTATAGCTGAAAATTATCTTTTTAAATTTCCATTTCCTTTACCATTAGTAAGACTGAAAATCTTTTCGTACGTTTGTTTGGTAAGTGATCATTCTGCTTTACAATCTCCTCTCTCTCTCTCTCTGTCTCTCTCTCTGTCTCTCTCTGTCTCTCTCTCTGGGTGGAGACTTTTTGCCTATTAATCTGTTCCTGAAGTTCTCTTTCAACAGAAACAGTGCGTTCTAGGATTCGGGACTCGGGCTGCAGGGCCTGACCTGTGTGTCCTTGTGTACCTCTGTGGTTTCACAGCTGCTCTGGGGTTCCGGTCCTATTTCCAGTTTGTGTTTCTAGCCTCTGTGTGATACCTGTGTCATAGCTACCTGTCCAGCGTGGGTGCCTGGTGGGCCCCACTGCACTGTTACACAGGGGCTGCGCGGAGAACCCTGGCGCACGTGCCCTCCTGGTCCCTTGTGACAGCGCCTCTGGCACACGTCTCAGCGTGGGCCTCCTTCCTCGCAGCAGCTTCCCGTCATAGCGCTGCCTGCGTCCCCTCCTTCTCTCCAGCACTCAGCATTGGCCAATTTCCTAATTTTGGCACCAAACCCATAGGGCCCCAGTGAACCTATTGTCCCCTAGTTGTCTCTGGAAATCACTGAATGTGGGGTTTGGACAGCATGAGTCAGAAGTCGAGGGCCTCGTGTGACAGGCCATCTCCACCCAGCAGACGTACTCCAGCCCTGCGGCAGCCTCTAAGATGGCCCTGCAGCCGCACTGCCTTGCTCCTGGACGGCACCAGGGCCACCTGCCTGCTTGCTTCATTTCTTCCGTCCTCACCCCTGGGTCTCCCCAGGGCAGCCAAGGGAACTACTGGAGTCCTGTTGTATCTGTCCTCACCCACTCAGGCAGATGCCGCCTTCTGGGGACTGTGGGCACCCACTCACCTTCCCCATGGCCCCCTGCCTGCTGGGAGATGGGCCCCAGTGCCATCTCCCAGTGAGCCCCTTCCCAGCCACCACCCTTCAGACCCAGGGCACGCTGTCCCTGTTCCGGAGCCGTTTCTCGCCCCCGTGGACGTCCCGTTCTGTGGCCTGTCTGTGCCCATCCCACAGACTGTGAGCTCCACTAGTGTCGTAGTTACTTTTCGCTCGCTGAGACAAAACACCGGACACCCAAAATTAGGAAAGGAAAGGTTTATTTAGCTTACAGTTTTTGGAGGTTTCAGTCCATAATCAGCTGGCTCCAAGGCAGGGTGGCATGGCACTGGGGCAGCACTTCAAGACACAGCCAGAGCAAAAAGCAGCCAGAGTAAAAGGGGGCAGAGCAAGCCTCTCCTCCTCTCTTATATTGTACCCAGGACGCTTCCCCCCCCCCCGCCAGGGTGGGTGTAGCATTCACAAATCTCCTTGCCCTGATTTGCACAGGATGAGGATATTTACAAAGTAAGACCCCTGGCTCCTTGCTGAGTCTCTCAGCTAAACTTCTCAAATTGACACAATGAACAGGTAACTGCTTGTGCTCTACACCCCAGGATGTAGAGCTTCTAAGTTACTTAATTAAGCTGCTAGACTTCCTCAAGTTGGCACAAGTATAAACCGTAACAACCAGCCAAGGCTGTGTTTTACCTTCTTCATTCCACTGCTGCTGTCTCACTACTCCTGCACCCCGAGTGCCTGGCACAGGGCCTGGCGCCTGACAGGAGCTCAGCAGACATCCAGAGGGGTGCAAGGGCCGAGGGGTCCTCCTCCCTGGAGCCCCAGAGTCGGCTTTTCTCTGTGAAGACCTCAGCTCACAGAAGAGCATCCCCCACCTTCCTGAAGTTGGGGCCCTTCAGTGACAGCCAAGAGGCCTCACATGCAAAAAGCAAAATGGATTTTATTTTAAATCTGAGTGCTCTCACGTAGTGTATGTGCATCCTAGTCCCCACAATGAAGTGGGGGGGGGTGTCTCCCGCAGAACTTTCAACAGAAATGAGGCCCTTGGCTGCTGCTGACAGCGACTGGTTGTCACAACAGAGATTTTAGATGACCGGCGATTGGCTGAAAGTGGTCGCTTGTACTATTTTTGGAAGACAATTTAAGTTTTGCTTATGAAATCAGAAGCTTGTACAAGGAGCAGGCTAAGTCAGCATTCATGAGCGCTTCCTCCAAGCTGGGGTCAGGCTGGCTGGCCTCCCTGGCCAGGCCTGCGGGGACTCTCAAGTCTGGCCTCCATTTAGTTTTATTTGAATATCTGATAATGCTGTCCAGCGCCCACAGCAAACCATTCTTTAGCCCAAAAGGCTGAGGGTTGAAACTGCCTTGTGGTATTTTAACACGGCAAACCTAGATATGGGCTTCTTCATAATTCAGCGCACGTGAGTGTCAGCGTGGATAAGCAACAGGTGGCACTGCCCCCCCAGCCGTGGGGAGCTCAAGGTCACACCCAGGTCCTGCACGCCCATGTGACTGTCACCCAGTCTGGCGCGTGTACCCTACTCGGGGGCAAAGCTTGTCGGGTGTTATTCGGTGCCTGTGCGATGGACCTGCAATTGTGCCTTAACGTGGCCTGAGTCACTTGGCTGAGTAGCCAGTGGGACGTTATCCTTGGGTCCTTCTTCAATGTGTCCAGTGGTCACTGTGCTCAGGACAGGACTTCCGACCGACAGCTGCAGCTGAAGAATTCCCAAAGCTTCCCTTTTCCCTCCCAGTGCACGTCTGTGGACACACACACACACACACACACACACACACACACCCATATGGTGCCTTATTGGTGCAGGGCAAACATTACTTTTGTTTCTACGCCCGCTGGATGTGTCACTGGTATTTGTGTGCCGGGGCCACAGCTGCTAGGTCCTCTCTCACTCCACAGAGCCCACAGATGCCCTGCGGGGCACTGACGAGGGAGAGACGTTTGTAAACGCTTGGCCCTAAAGCCTTGCTTTTCTTTTACAGGTAAATGTGAATCATTTTTGCATAATTTCACTGTGTACCAAATATTCTAGGAATTTAATCACTGGTTAAATCAAGGAATAAGTATATTTTTGTTCTGTGCAGAACTTTTCCAAAAACTGTTGCACTTTCCAGAAAATTCTGCCGCTTCAGCCCAGCTCGTGTTCCTGACGCCCCTTTGCACGGCTCAAGCCCTGCTTGCCTTGTTTCTTGGCATAGTTTTGGTTCATGTCTGCGTGGTAAAATGCATAGTTTTATTGTGAATCACTTTCCTTTTCTGTATTCATCATATTATGGCTAGGTCATTATATTTCTTTTGAATTATGTCTGTGGATAATTACGTTATGTATGAACTTCATTTCAAAGATGAAAGAGGTTGAAACAAAATATCCTTTATTAAAAAGTGGCATTGGATGCCACTAGTTTGGGAAATACTCAGATTCAAAGCCAAGTCTGTTTTTCAAGGTCTGACCCAACATTTCCCATCCCTCTCTCGGGGTTCCCTTCCTATCTATCGTCCCTAAATGAGGAAGCCGTTTTGCAGAGACCCTTTGCTCTGGGCCCCTCTCAGCAGGGAGCTGTGTGCGGGGGGTGAATATGCGCCAGGAGGCGCCCGAGCCCAGGGCCCCCGCTCACCCCACTGAGGTCTAGCTTGTGCTCTGTGCCTCCGTTTGCCCATGGCTTTTCCTGAGCACTTAGCTGAGCAGGGGCCACAGCGTTATCCTCCCGCTCACTGCTGCCCAGGCCACAGCTCTGTCTCGTCCCCACTCACGTTTTCTGCTGGCTTCCCGGAGTCCCGGCATGGTAAGAGCTTTCTCGAAGGTGCTTTGGTTTATTCCCAGGTGTCCCCCAAGAGCATCATGCACTCGTAGGTTGGGCTTTTGAACGTTGCCAAACGCTGCCTTTTTAAGACCCCAAGAACTATTGTTGGAGCCCCTAAGGTCCCCGCAGAAAGGCACAACTCAGGGGCAGGAGTTGTCTGATACGTTATCTGCTTGGAGCATGGTTCCCAGCAGCGTGGATTTATGGGTCGCTTTGCTCATTGGCACAGTCATGACTGAGCCCCTCCTGCGTGCCAGGCGTGGTGCTGAGCTCATGGAACCAGTGGCAGATAAGACAGAGGCGCCGTCTGCTCCCCTGAGCTTACTGACTAGGGGCTTCCCGACGCGGCGGGCGGCTGGCCGCAAGGAGATGGAGGTGCTTGCTAATGTCCCGAGGGTTTATGACACAGATGAAAACACTGCCCATTGGCCAGGGGTCTATGGTCAGTTCCCATGGTCTCAGGGCGTTGTGGCACCTGCCCCGCCCCCGCCTCTGCCCCTCTGGGTTCTCCGGATCCATCTCCTCTACTGCAGACAGCTTCTCTGGTCATTTCCTGACTTCCGTGTGCCCTTCGTTCTCACTGTGACCTGCGCTCATCCTCTGCTTTTCTAGGGACAAAAGTCACTGTGTCAGCTCATGGTCATTTTCACCCCTTGGAGAAGCATCTGATTTCTTCTGTGAGAAGTATTGTTTAGAACTGTACAGAAAGCATCATGTTGTCATGTGACCCGATGCTCTGATATACAATTTCTGCTTGTTTTGTAATCCCCATAAAGAGGCCAGGTTTTGAAAATCAGACATAGGTTTCCTTCTTATCCTTAGAGCTGGGTGGCTTTGGGTAAGCCACTTTTGCTTCTGTGAGCAGCAGTTTCCTCTCCAGAAAAATTAAGACAAAAGTCAAGACAAAATGTGTCAAGTAAGCAAAACCTGGCATGTACCTGGCCCCGAGAATAGAGGGCTCACAAGGGGTGATTCACAGCATTGTTGGGTGGAGTAGTCCGGACCCCTGCTAGAGAAACTGCTCATGCAGATACGTGGTAGATGCCTCAGCTGCCTAAAATAATCGACTGCATCCAAAACCCCCCAACCAACCAATTTTAAAGAATACACTGATAAACTACCTTAGTAACTTCACACTGAAAGTGGCTACAAACTCTTGCAATTACCCAGAGGAATTGTCTTTGAAGTTAATCATCCAAATGCATTCATCTTATACGACCATTCCCCACAAACAAATAGCTTTTATAGTCAAAACTACAAATTCAGACCCCTTGATCAATAGCCCCATTTTATAAGCTGTCTGTGGAGAGCCCTGCAGACCCCGCCTGGCCAGGTAGCCTGGGAATAAAGATTGATCGGCCCAGGATCGCCCGGGGATGGATTCCAGGTTGATTCATGTACCACGGACATTCCTCTCAGAATTACATAGTCAATACCACTCCTGCCCGCCGGTCTCGGGAAGGCTTCGAGGGGAAGGTGACCCCGCGGAAGAGGCTCCGGAAGGAGGCCAGCGGTGCTCCGAGGTTAACTCCGCATCCGGCAGAGCCCAGCTTCGGTTTCAGGTTCTGCGCCTCTCACTGCAGCTGCTCCCGTGGTTCTGATCGTCCACAGTGGCCACACGTGACCAAAGTGTCATCGACCCCCAAGGCTACGCCTGTCCACTGTACTCCTCTACATCCCACTCGCCCGAGCCTCACTGCCCCGCAGGAAGCGGGCATCGGCTGTGTGTGGCCCAAGGGTTTGTGTTAAGTTCGGGGAGCGATGCCGGGGAGCCCTGTGCAGGAGCAGCTCCAGGGGTCCCTGCTTTCTCGTCTGCGGCGCCCGCGGGCCTGTCCTGCCCCGGGTGCCCTGTGCGGCAGGCGCACAGCCTTAACTTCTGTGATGGACGGGCGGAACGCCTGCTGCTGTTTCCGGACTCTTCTGATTCTTCCATTCCGTTACCTGACGACAGTCGTTCTCAAAATTTAACACCGCCTGCGAACCCTGGAGGGCCTGGGAGACACAGGGCACCATGCAGGTGCCACCCCTGGGGTTCCAGTTTGACACTCAGTGGGTTTGGAGAATTGGCATCTCTGACGGCCTCCCAGGGGGCCTGAGGAGAGGCGGGTAGGGTGCACCCCAGCACCTGTGTGGTGTCGGGTGTCTCACAGCTGGCCTTCTCGCACGCACCACCCCAGCCTGCAGAGTCAAAGACTCAGTGTCTCCCGCACGCAGGGAGACCCGACGGGGAGCCTGGGGTAGTCTCTGGATTGCAGGTGGCGAGTGACGGGCCACAGCACCGATGAGGACCGAGGCAGAGACCCCGCCAGGGCTGCGGCTGAGCAGAAGAAGCGTCCCTTGGGCATGGACCTGCATTGTTTTCCTCGGACCCCGCGGTCTTGTGTTTGTGGGCCAGTCCCCTTTCCTCAGCACACAGAGAAATTCTGCTTTGTGGTCGCTGTCTGAAGGTCTCGGTGATGTGCCGGTGGGTGGCGAGGAGCGGGGGGAGCGTGTTTATTGAGCAGCACGTCACTGCCACTCGGGCTTCCTCCGGAGAAGCCACGTCGAGATGAGCGCTGTCAGGAAAGCAGACATCTGCCTCCATCTGGAAGGAGCAGATTCTCAAGGCAAGACATTAGGATTGATTGATCTCATCCTCAAGATAGGGCAAAATAAAATGCGGCAAGCACCCTCACTCGGAGTAATTAGAAATATGTAGCTGTCAGAAGGAAAAGTAGTTCATGAGGTATTTTATGTAAACTATTGTTTTAGGAAGGAGGAAGAGAGAGGAGGCTGCTGGGGCAGATCATGGGGAAAGATAAACGGCCGGGATAAAGCTGGCACACTCCTACGGATCAGCTTACAGTTTTGATTACTGCCGTGTGACTTCCGTTTTGAAAACAGGAAAAGGTTAAAAACAAATACAGACTCCTAATGACGGGTCTGGGCAGCCTGGCAGCCCTACCCCCAGGGCGAGGACGGGGCGAGTCTGCCGGAGGACGCGGGGTGATGCGGGTGACGTTTGAGGAGTGTCTCTCAGGCCTCCCTGGCCATGACGGACACGTGTGATGGGCACGGCACCCACAGTGGCTCTCGGCCTTTGGTGTCAGCAGTCACCGCAGGGCTCAGAGAAATTGGCCCTGGGGGACCTCCTGGGGGTCAGCAGCCACCAGCGAGATGGACGCGGATCTCTGCTCACTGTCTGTCCCCTCTCTGCACGAGGCAGCAGCTTCCCCTCCGTGTCCGCGCCAGGAAAAGGCCAGGCAGTGGAGTGTCCGGCAGTGAGAGCCCTTACCAGCGTCCTGCTTTGTCACCTAGAGGCCGACCTCAGAGTCAGAGAGACCGAAGTGAGCGGAGTGAGTAGTATCCCACGAGCACTGGCTCCCGTGCGCTGGCGCCCGCGCGCTCTGCTCCCTGTGCCTGGGCTTCCCTGACTGCTGCCCGGGCCAGCACCCAGGCCTCGCGCCCGCCGCCTGCCTCCTCTTTCTACAGCAAGGCTCTCGGCCTGCTTCCTGCCGCGCGAGAGGCCTCCGTGGCCTCCCTTTGCCTTCAGAATGAAATTCTGCTCCTGGTGCCTGGCTGCCCGGCCCCGAGGAGCCAACTCTAACCCACACCCCCAAATGTTTAGCTCATTTTAACTACACCAGCGCCAACCTGGACCCGCACTCCGCGTGCGGTGGCTTCCCGTGCGGACCGAAACATGAGCTCAGGTAAACCTCTCCTCCCTTAAGTAGCAGATGCCACGGTATTTAGTCCCGTGGTGAGGAAAGTCACTAAGGCGAGGCCTCTGCGTGGTCACAGGCTGGTAAGAGACTGAGCAAGGCTGCGGCCCCAGGCAGTTGTGTGGGCGCCGGGCTCTGGGCTCCTGCACCGTGTGTTGGGAGTAAGCTGGCGAAACTAGTTTCTGCTGCGTGTCCCTTGAATCCGATTCTCTAAGTGAGGAATTTCAAGCGTTCATTCTTTTGGGAGCCCTGGAGCTCTAAGAACGGAACTGTGCTCCTGGAGCGAAGGCAGTGGAACCCGCCGCTCCCTTTGTCCATCTCCTAGGAGCAGTGACAGACCCAAGACCGTGCAGGGGACATGTGACCTGTCCTGCGGAAGGCTGGGAGTCCGATGAGTTAATCCTCTGTTGCCTTGACCTCCTGTTCTCAAAGTCTTGTTTGTAATCAATTTGAAACCATTAATTGGACAAAATAATTCTTTATTACCCTATCCCAAGGGTAGCCAAAATTTAATTGTCGGGGCCTTGTTTGTGCAGGCAATTTCTGTTTAATAAAGAGGAATATTTAGTGCCGTTGTAAAATTAATCGAGTGTGTTATGCGCCAACCCCCACAGCAGGCGCAGGGCTGAGTGGTGATGTGTGCAGTGTTTATCAGCCACTCGGCTTTCCTAACAGCGTCCTTTGCTGGGGTGGTGCTAAGTGCCCGTCCTGCACCCTGGGTTATTTCCCTCTCACACATGTGGAAAGTACCACTCAGGTTGTAACACCCCACTTTTACTTGGGTCTGTGGCACCATTTCAGTGTGAAAGCTCCTCACCCTGCCTCAGATGCAGCTGAGGATTTCTGTTCCTTTCTGGTCTCCTCTGTTTCGCGCTCTGTGCTCCTTCAGCCTGGGGTGGCCCTCTGCACTTGGGTCTCTCTCTGCCTTTCTCTTCCTGTGGCGGTTAGGGTACAGTGTCAACCTGATTGACTTGGGGTCCATCTGGGGGATTGGTGGAACACACTTCTGGGTGTGTCTGAGTGGTGATGGAGGTGTGACCTTGGGGACTGTGTATGGCCTCTCACCGCTGTCCTTCCTGGCCGCCATGAACTGAGCAGCTTTGCTTCTCTACCCCTTCCACCATGAAGGTGCTGCCTTGGAGCCAGCTGACCATGGACTGAATCCAGTGAAACCATAAGCCAGATAACCATCTCCTTTAAATTGTGGGTGTCAGAGCTTGTGTCTCAGCAGTGAGAGAGCTGACCAACGACACCTGCAACGTGCCCTCCCAAGGCTTCTTTATCCCCATCTCCACCCTCTCCCTTTCTAAGTACACAATGCTGAGAACAGGAAATTCCTCCTGCGCTTTTACTCCACTGAGTCACAATACCTGAATTTGTTGATTTCTCTTCTCCCTTTGGTCTAAGGACTTTCCTTGCAGGAGAAAGGTCCTAGGCTTTGATGTCATTCAGAATGGTCTCACATCATAGCTCACACCCAGACACCCTGTAACTTTGAGAGAATTAACACTTTTTGCTCAACTTTTTCTTATGTGTAACATGAGATTTATGCCTGCCTGCTAGGAGTTTGGAGACTCCAATGAGGTAATTCCCTGGAGTTCTGTATAGTATATTTTGGAATGTCTCCTTTCTCTTTCTTAGTTTTCTTAAACTTACCCTGTTTGGTAGGAAAGTGCATCAATATATGTATGGATATGTCTGTCTGTCCGCCTTTCTGTTGATTGACAGATTGAGCAGTCATTTATCTACCAATTCTGTCCATCTATCTATCTATATATCCATCCATTCTTCCATCTATTTATCCATCCAACCATTCACCCATCCTCCAACATTGATGCATCTAGCTAGCTGGGCGTCTCACCCACCTCCCGCTAGCCTGCCCTTCTGCCTCCCCTCCCCGTCTTTCCCCTACCTCCCACGTGTCTCCCTCTCTCTCTCCCTGTCTCTAGCTGAGCGTGAACTTCAGGAGCAGGTCGCCATGTTGCTTGTTGGGTTACTGACTCTTCTGCACCTTTCTGTCTTCAGCAGCCTAGGGACTGAGCTTCCTCAGAGCTCAGGCCGCTGGGCAGGCGGAGGGCTGCAGCCCTGGTTCCCCATCCACAGCTCACCCCAGCTCTTTGCTTCCCCTCATGCCCTGGGGCTCCTGCTGGGTGCTGCCCCTCCCCAGCAGAGCCTTCCCCCCGGGGAGAAAGCCTTGCCCTGCAGACCTCGGTGCTGGGCTTTCTTGGCTTCCGCTCCTCCACCTGCTGGTTTCCTCTGCCCCTCTGCTCTGTGCCTTTGAGTGACCAGAGCCCCTGTTCCCTTTCTCAGCAGAGCTGCAGCACAACTCCCAGCCACACCGTGGTCGGAACAAGGCTGTGAGTCCCACGCCTGTGACCTGCCGCAGGCTGAGGTCGCCCGGTGCCTCCCGGGAGGCAGGCGTTCCTTCATCGCTCTCAGTGCCCGCTGCAGCCAGGGCTCTGCGGCCCTGCACTCACCCCTCCGACGTCCTCCACGCCCCGCCCCGGAGGTCACGCTGCCTGTATGGCAGGGATGTTGTCAGCACCCAGCGGGAAACACGGTCTTTTTCTCCATCTCACGGCTCCTTCATGGTTCTCCCGGTAGCTTCTTGTTCTTTTCTGAGTTAACTAAGTCACCTAGGGACAGACCAATGTGCACACAAATGAGCACAAGACAAACGTCCCTGAGAATGTGGCCAGCAGAGATCCCTATCCGGGCCCTGACACCTTCAATGCAGGTCACCGTCTTCCCAGGTGGCCACGAGCCTGCACAAGAGCTGCTCCACCTGGGCGGGGCGGGCGTGTGCTCCGGTGTCCCTAACCTGCTTGTTTTCCCAAAGCTCCAGGCCTGGGAACAATCAGATAAGAAACGGGCAAAAGTATTATAGTTGGCATGTGAGAGTTGAAACCTAGCGATCCACAGAGAGACATCCCTTGTGCAAAAAATTCACAGACAGCAAGGAAAAGCTGAGAGCCCAGGGCTGAGGGCCACGGCTGTTGTTTGGGGGCCCTGGGGAAGGGCAGGGAAGAGTGGACCCTGGATCGCATCGGTGGGGCTCATGTGCAGTTGGTGGCCCCAGCTGCCACAAATAATGAGTCATTGTTGCTGATGAAAGAAAGGTCAATGATTTTATACTATGGTACACTTTATAAAGTCCAAGAACTGCCACACAAAGCGTAACACAGCCTGGAAGCAAAATAAGTCCTTAAATGCGCTGTTGGTCCCGGGCATCACCGTCGATCTTGGTGAGAAAACTGACCCCAGGCCTTACCTGATGTAAGGACGACCCAGGGACCATTGCTGGGCTTCTGCTGTCTGAACAGCTGTGGTGTGCTCAGTGATTTTAAGCACAACTAAACTTGCTATTTCTTATTTATTAAGTGCATTTTTATATATTCATAAAAATCCGCAGAGCTGGGTGCAGTGGCGCACACCTGTAATCTTTACGCACTTGTACCGATGGAGCATTCGAGCCCAGCCTCGACCACACATTAGTGACTTGGCAGGACCTTGTCTTGAAATAAAATAATTAAACAAGGACTGGAATGCAGCTTAGTATGAAGGGATTGGGGTCCACCCCCAGTAGTGAAAAAAATTCAGTAACGAGTACAAAGACTACGGAAGAGTTTTAAGAGAGACTCCAGTGATTCCTTGGAATCTTACTTTCTCTTTCTCGAACCCCGACAGTCACATCTAGCATGAATTCAGGAATAGCAGAAATCCCGAGCCATCCCCAGACTTCCGCAGTAACTCCGCCTCATGGTTAAGTGTCCTTCCGACTGCCGTGGGGACCCTCTTGCTAGTGATGGTGGCTTGACGAGAGGTGCTGTCTGGTGTCCCCAGCTGTCACGTGTGGGAATCAGCCCCGGGAACAGCCCCGGCCAGTGTCCAGGCCCGCTCACCATGGCGAGGATCGATGCTGGACTTTGCGTGGAGAACCATTCAGCGCGCAAAGGAAACCTGGCGGGAGAGGGAGGTGTTCTAATCCTGGCTGCCGAGTAAAGCGAGTGCTCTAGATTGCTGCTACAAAGGATTCTTTTTAAAAAGCCGAAGGTGGTACAGGCCCCGCCTGTCCTCGTTTGGAGGTGCCACGCTGGGCTGGCCCAGGACCGTCATCATGCCCATGCTCATGACCATCCAAGGTGACAGGAAGGTCAGGGAGACCTGGAGCAGCTCGGAGGATGTTTCCCATGCCTCCGCACATGCTGTGCTAATTCTGGACGCGGGTGAAGTCCCACCCCGAAGGCACAGAGGCTGACCTTGGGAGCTGCTGCTGACTGGGGGAAATCTTTCCCTTTATCGTGTCGTGGTGCTCCACACGGCTCCCAGCTCCACGACTACAGCCCGGGGGTCTCAAGTGCCCCCTGCACTGGGCAGAAACTCTGGAAATGAAGCAGAGAGCTGATTCGTACACACATTTCTTGCAGCACTTGATGGACGCCAGGCCACGTGTCCACCTTTCTGCAGGAGTTTCGCATCTGCCAGGCCTCTGACAGCCCCTGCCTGTGCCCTGGGCACTGTCCCTCCTGCTGGGAGGTGGGGAGTTCAGATTCCCTCCGGGCCCAGTTTCATTAACAGCGCCACCAGACCTATTTCTTTCCCTGTGTGACGCCCAGAGTCTCGCTGTGTGATTATCCTTATCAGATGTATCTGATTAAAGCATTTCAGAAAACCTCTTAGCAGAGAAGCCGGCAAATTGTAATGGATTCAGCCGGCGTCTCCTGTCCCGCAGTATCATTACCAGTGAACGCAAACTGCATCTGAAAAAGCACAGACACAAAGTCCCCTGGCTGCCCACGGAGGCCGGCACAAACTCAGGAATACCAAGGCCAGAACTGTTCTTTTGATATTTTCAGTGGCTGCAGCTATGGTGAGGGAGGTCCCAGGCCAGCAGGTCAGCCAGGCCCGGTGAGATTCCACCCACGGAGTGTCCTGAGCTTCAGGGAGACTGTGGGGGGCCCTGACACATGCAGCGATGGATGGCAGGGAGGGGGTTTAGTGGTGTGTCCGATGCTTGTCGGGGCTGTGGGCAGAGCAAAAGGCCCAGAAGGGGACATTGAGACACAGGAGAGCAGAGGAGCAGTCTTTACTGCTCTGAAAGGACAGGGAGCGTGAATGATGCTCCCAGAGAGAAGGAATCTCTGGGAGCCTAGTGAGAGCTGCGCGCCTGGGAGACAGCACGTGCGTGGGGCACTAACTACAGACTCCCTGTCCATCATCATCAGGCAGCCAATCACAGCTACTTCCAGAAACCAGCAAGCAGCCAATCAGGGTGCACATAGGGCAGGCACACCCACCGCTCTCTGCTTCCGCCCTGTGGTAGTCCGCTGGTGGTTCCTGATGGCCAAAACCAACCAGAACAGACAAAGAGGACTCCGTTACCTGCGACTGAAGGAGGACCCTTGGTGGCTCACTTGGCCACTTCCTGGTCCAGGAACAAACTTTGGGTTCTTAATTCCATGAACCAAGAGTTGTTTGTGTCACACCTGCAGCAGGCTAGCCGTGGCGACCTGGCAGGCAGGGGGACGTCGGGGACTGGAAGAAGGAAAGCATGGGGGTCGGTGGCATTAGCCCAGAGTGTCTCCAGAACAGGACCCCCGGGACTGGGAGAGCGGGAAGCTCTGTCCTCTCTCCAAGACCACTGTCCCCAAAGTCACCAAGGAAAACAGCGATGAAATCGGTGGCCAGAGCACACAGCGATGACCGAGTGATCGACGCTTCCCTGAGACTGTGATCCTGACGGTGTCCTTTTATTTAATCTGCATGACAGTCCTGAGAAAGCCCCTAAAGTCATCTCCCCTTTAGAAGTGAGAGAACGGTGTGAGTGGGCGTGATCATGTTCCCGTGCAGAGTCCGCAAGCAGCAAAGCTGGGCTGGAGACCAGGCTTTCGGTTGTTTCCGTTGCTGTCGTTGCCCCGCACAGGTGTTGGCTGCAGCGGCTGGGCTCTGCCTTCTCCGCCTGCCCGTTCCGTCACGCCAGTGGTGCTGCCAGCTCTGTCTGCTGCGCCCCGGCTGCCCTTCGCCGGGAGGTCTATTTTGGCTCATAGCTCAGAGGTTGGGTCTGTGGTTGGGAGGCTTAAACATGGAACGGGCGTGGCAGAGGAGCTGGGCCGACAGGAAGCAGAGGGGGAAGGAGTCAGGGAGGGAGATGAGCCTCCAGGCCACGTCCTGGTATCGGGGCCCACGTCCTAACATTGCAGCTGGTGCAGTGGCTCACGGCCCAGTCCTCTCCCAAAAGCCCGCCTCCGAGCCTGTGAGCACCTGGGGAATTTAGACACAGACCGCAGCAGCCGCAGAGCGTGCTGGTGAAGACGTTTGTCCCCTGCCTGGAGTGCTATGGTCTGGACACCCCCGCCGCCACAGAGCTCTTCCACCCCCGCCACAGTGAAGGCCGGGACTCCTGCCGCCACCACACGCAGCCCCTGCCGGGTCTGGACTCGGGTCCGTGTGTGTCACCAGGGCCACAGTCACTACCCCATCATGGAGACTGGACACTGGGCTGCTGGGGGGCTGGCTAAACATGAAGGCCCTCCGGAAAGAGAGCTTGTGTGTTCACCGAGGACAGCACACATGCACACCCACACACACGCACACAACAGCTGTCAGTTCAAGAGCCAGTGCGGTGGGGACAGTGGTGGGACTCTGTGAGATCCCGGGGGTGTGGAAAGAGACACAGGGAACCCCTGGGTGTCAGGAGCCAGGGGCGCAGCATCAGGGCCACCTGGGCAGGTCGGAGACCACACAGAGGACATCAGCACACATGGCGCCGCCCCCTCCCCATCCAGCCTTCCCTCCGATAAACCTCGTGCAGGATCTTTCCTAGCTTCAGTGAATCGGAGGTTTCCGTCTTTGTAAATAACGTTGTAGGTAAAAAGCGCTGTTGGTGGAAGGGCGGCATCCAGCTGGAAGAAGCAGCTCCAGGCCCACCTTGGGCACCATTTGCACTTAGGAAGGTGGGCTGCTCCAGAGGGGCCCTGGGCCGAGGGAAGCTGCGCACGGATGCCTGCGGCAGACAAAAGGGGTCCGGCTCAGAGCCGTGGCTCCGGGAGCCTTGCCCTCACCTGGGGCCCCGCTCAGAGCCAGAGACCACGTGGTGCCGGAAGTCCCCCGAGGGCCTTCCCCGTGGTGGCAGGCAGCTTTCACGGCAGGGGGACGGGGAGGGGAGAGACGAACACACGTGGGGAAGTGGGCGAGCTCTGCTCTCCCTCACCCCTTTCTTCTATCTTTATTTCCTTCCCCCTTCCCTTCCTCCGCCCCTTCCTCTCCCTTCCTTCCTTCTATGCGTTCCATCCTTCTCTCTTTTTCTTCCTGTCTCTCTTCCTTCCCTCCTTCTCTTCTTCTCCTCCTTCCTTCCCTTCTTCCTTACACGCCAGGAGCCAGGAACCAGCAAAGGTTTTTGTCTTTGGTCCTTTTCTCATTGCTGAAACAAAACACCCAGCACCCAGAGTTAAAGGAGGAAAGGTGCATTTGGCTCACAGCTTGTAGAGGTTTCAGTCCGTAGTCGGCTGGCTCCACGGCAGGGTGGTGGGCGTGGCAGGGGGAAACAGTGCAGGGCAGGCAGAAGGCGGCAACGCAGCAGGCGGGAAGCAGCAGCCGCTACCCTCCTCCTGTTGCTTGTGTTCTGTCTGCACTACTTACCCTTAGGCAGCACTCACACCCAGGGTGGGGCTTCCCGCCTTCCACACCCAGAACTGTACCAACCAATCAGTGGGCTCCTTCAGTCATCACACACCCTGGGCCCAGCCACCTCTGGAAGGCCCCACTGTGACTGCCTGAGGCTGTGGACATCCAGACACAAGCTGTAACCATTTTGAAAAGGAAAGCTTGCAGCTTACGAGCTCCTGGGGGGTTCCCACGAGGAACCTGACGATCTCAACCTCACCACTCTAAGTTACCGGTCCCTGGGGAGCAGGCTGTGACCCCAGAGCCACCGCCCAGCACAGTGTCTGGACCAGGAAGTCACGGCCTCACTGTTCCCTGACCAGGAGCCAGCCGCATCCGCACAGCTTTGCCAGGTTGTGCGGTGCACCATCCCTCAGGAGACGGAGAGGCACGCGGGCGGGCTGGGCCCCGTCTGTCCCTCCCGTGTGACTGCAGCTGCACCCGCAGGGTCAGAGACACGCCTGTCAGCCAGCACTGGGTGTGCACTGTCATCGTCCGCACTGCTCTGGCCGAGACGGGCCGGCAGAAGGCACCACGGCATGGGGAGAGTACGTCATCTCCTCACTGGACCTCGGGGACCAGCGGCAGCTTGTGCTGCATACTCCGGGCTCTGTGTCACCTCAGCAGGTGGCTGTGTGCTCAATGGGATCCATCTGGCCTGTGACTTCACCGAGACCTCGAGGTGGCCCTGCTGTGGTGACACTGGCTTCAGACAGCCCCGTGACTGCCATAGCTCCTGACCCTGTCCTTGCCAGGGAGAAGCAGGCGGAACTTTCCATTCAGCCCTGTGGGAGAGTGATTCTCGGCGACCCACGCCCTGCTCTTCCCTCCTGCCTGAATCCTGTTGGCATCAGGAAGCTGCTGTCCTGAGGGTCCTCCCTCTGGCCTGCCTGTCACAGGGAGACAGCTCCCTTCGGGTACCGCTCTGTGGATGGCTACCCACTTTCCAACACCTCAAGTGCATCCATTTTACCTCTGCTTCGTTATTAAAATCCTTTCTTTGGCCTTGCATGGTTTAGCAGAAGAGTGCTGCTTGGTTATCTATCTGCTAGTTTGCCTGTTCCTTAACATTCCATTAATTTGCATGATTTTTGTCCCTGGGATTGCTACTTAATACCAAGCCTCTAGGATCTGTGGCGAAGGCTCATTCAGCAGGCACCAGATACACGGCCAGACAGCCAGCAGGGAGGCTAGCAGTGTAAGTGGGGGCAGTGAGGCCGGGATGCAGGCCCGAGGTTCCCCGGGCTTCTACTGTGATTGGTGCTGCTGGTCAGATGTCCATTCGGAGCCGGTGGATTCTGGCAGGTTCTTCTGATGCATGTGGGTGGACTTCCCTCGAGGAGCTTTGGGGTCTTTGAAGGACACCCATGGGCACCGTCACCAGAACTGCAGTGCTCGAGGGAGCAGGAGGTGACGTGCTTGCTGGCGCCCCGGGAGGAGCTGCGGGACCTTGGCCTTGCGGAGCGCGCATCCCCGTGCCGGCTCTGTGGGTGCTGACGTGTGCCCGGCTGCAGAAACGCGGCTCGGCTGCACCATCTGTCCTTTCGCAGAGATAGCGCTGCTCGCTTTTTCCTGCCTGCTCCAATATCGCGCCGTTTCTCTTTTGTGAGAAATCCAAAGCCTAAATCACTGAAGAGCAAAGCAAAAGGCCGGGGACAGGACTCGGGGTGGAGCTTTGGCCGAGAGGAGGGGCCGGGAGATGCAGGGGGCGGGAGGAGGAACGAGGCGAGGCGTGGCCGTGGCCGTGGCCATCTCCACACGAGGACTGTCATCGTTACACATGGCGGATGTGGAGTATCGAGACTGAAACTGAACACAAAAGGAAAAGGATTTTGCTAAAACATTTACCCCGATTCATCCATGGGGGAAATGGAAGAAATTTTTGTTTTAAAGGTTAAAAAGTCCTTTAAAAAATTGCATGTGTTCTGCCCCAAGTTCGAATCCCATGCAGGACACTGACTTACCTGACGGTATGACTGAGATCATGCACCAAGATTAGCTCTGAAAATCTCCCCCCGCAGAACCCCCGAACTCCAGAACTTCTGGCCTCACCTGCACGGAACTGACCGCGGCTGCTTCTGTCTGCTCTGTTCCCTTTGACTGGGCCCTGAAGTCGCTGGCATTCACGGAGACACCAGACTCATGCTGGGTGCCTTGACATTCGCCACCCGTGCCACCCTGGAGAAGGCTCCTTCAGAACTTCTGTCCCACACCTCCACGGCCCTGGTAGTGGCCGATCTGCTCACCGAGTCCAGTGTGTGTAGGAAAACACACAGGTGTGGAAGCCCTCGGGTCCTGCTCGGTGTGCAGCGTGGCCCAAAGGCCTGCGGAGAGCGGTGGCCGGTGTGTGTCACACCTCGGTGTGTGCGCCCTGCCCCTGCACGCCCTGTGGTCACAGGAGCCACTCCTCCCCGAGCTGAGCTCCGGGCAGGGCTAAGGCCACGGCGGATGGCGGTGCCTGCTTTCTCCAGGCAGGTACTGGACAGGCCGGAGCCCAGAGCTCCACAGTTCTCCTGGGGCCGAGGGAGGAGGAGGTCAGTGGCACGGGATTTGAACCCAGGTCCTGTTAAGGCTGCACAGTGGGGGCACGTTGCCCCTCCCTGGGTGCGGCTGGTGTGTGGGGCAGGGGGCTGCAGGGACATGGGGTACACTCAGGATTTGGGGATGATGCCTGTCTCTCAGAGCCCCAGCCCACCCAAGATGCTTGATTACACTCCATCGTCATGCATACTGAATTTGCAGTATGTTCCTGTCCTGAGGTCAAGCGGGAGTATCACGTGAGAATTAAGGTTACTCTTTACTACTTTTGTGTGTGGTACCAGGAATTGAACTCAGGGCCTTTGCACTGAGCTACATCCACAACCCCCCCCCATTTAATTTTGAGATAGGATCTCACTAAATCACTATGTTGTCCAGGCTGGGTTTGAAATTTCAATCCTCATGCCTCAGCCTCCCAGCATCCTGGGAGTACAGGCAGGCACCAGGCCTGGCTCTACCCCACAGATCTCATTTCAAATACTTTAACTTTGGTGCATCAGATGAAGGAAGATGAGAAAACGCAAGGGCTGGAGTCAGGGGTAGGCGGTCTGTCTGTCTTATGTCTGTGGGCCTGACAGTTTCCATAGTAAAAGCTTTAAATACTACTTTTCCTTGTGTGCTTCAAAGAAGTCATTTAGCCAGAGGAAGCCTCAGTTTCCCATCGGCGAGACACATGTGCCGAACGGCACACATGTGACTGTGAAGCCTGGAGAGTGAACACGGGGAGTGTGTGGGGCACGCCTGGCACACGCACCTGGTCACGCACGCAGCAGTCACACATCCACTCTGCATAAACCCAGCCAGCACTGCGCTTCTGCGAGCATCACACGTGAAGTGTTCCGAGCCTGACGTCATTTCCGGCTTGTTCTGAAGATGCAGAGAAAGAAGACGTCATGCTTGCCTTCAAGGACCTCCCACCGCTGCCCACGAATCCAGCAAAGCTTCAGGCAGTGACACCCAGCTCCTCCGGCGTGGGCTCCACAGCGAGCTGAGGTCTCTCCATCCTCATCGCTCTGGTTTAGGGAGGGCCCGGCACACTCAGCGCTCCCAGACAGAGCCAGCAGGTGTGTGCACCAGGCTGTCACCGCTGCGTAACAAGCAGACCCCAGAGGAGAAATTCGTCCCTTCTCATTCTTGCCCAGTCATTCTGATGCGCTCAAGAAGAAAGGTGGTTTGGTACCAGGGAGTCTTCCCACTGTGATGTCTGCTCACTGCCTTCCTCACAGGAGCTCACAAGTCTGGGCCCAGGGCCTTTGGCAGGCAGCAGCGTGCGGTTAGAATTAATGCCACCCTTCCTCTTCCCTCGCTCTGTTTACTGCTGCCTCCACTGCATGCCACACAACACCAGTTTTCACTGAACCTCTGCCGCAAAGCTGCCTTTCCAAGAGCAGCATCAGCAAAGCTGGCGAGCGGGTTTGATAGAAGCGCGGCGTTTGCTTAGCAGCCCCAGACGGCAGAGGCCGGGGTGACTGCGGCGGGAAAACACGGACCCCACTTCGTGAGCCAAAATCAACTCAAAAGACAAAATGCATTGAGGTGAAGGGCTGGCCTTGGAACAGCGCTGGCGTGCTGCTTCCGGCAGTCACTTCGCTATCGTGGGGACAGGGCAGAGGCAGCGACGCTGTCTGGTCCCGGGAAGGGCAGGCCAGCGCCAGGCGGGCTGGTGCCCGCGGCTCTGCCCCACAGCTGTGCTCCCGGAGGTGGGAAGGGACGCTGACTAATGCCGGTGCCGTCCGCCTGGGGTCCCCACTCCACACGAGACATCGATTTCCCCGAGACGGTTGACCCAGCCGGGGCTCGCGGCCGGGCGACTTGATTAGGACTTGGCGGACACGATTGCTGTTGCTAATAAAGAAATCACCACTCAGCCTCTGCACCTCCGTGGAGTAGCGGAAGGAGAAATTGCAGAAAACCAAAGCCTGAAATACGTCGTTGAGGGCAGCTGTGTTAATTTCCTGCTTTAATCGGTGTAACGCCGCACCCGCCCTTGCCCCAGTGGGGGCACCCGTCACTCAGGCGGGCGCAGGCCGCCGCAGGGCTCACAGCTGCCCCCATCACCCGTCCCCCCGCACTGCATCCGTGCTGAGCTCCTGCCTCCTTCCGGAGCCAGCGACAGAGGCCCGCAGGTGTCCCCAGGAGGGACGGCCACGCAGGACCCTCCAGGACGGGAGCGGCCTCGGCCACGCGTCTCCTTCTCTCTCCCCGGCCTGCCGCTCCCGTCGGCTTACCCTGTGCCCCTCGGGTTGGTTTGTCCCAGTCCCGTCTCCCGTGAACTCCCTGGGCGTGGCTCAGCCCCGAGCCAGCTCGTGCGGAGAAGTCCAAAGCACAGGAATCAGCTGTGGGTGCAGGTGACAAAGTGCCAACCTGTGCTGGCTAAGCCTGGAGGGCGATCGATCGACTCATAAACCAAAAATGCAGGGGGAGCCGGTCAGGCATGGCCGAAACTGGGCACTCGAGGGCGTCATCGTCCTGTGTCCCTTGCTTCCGGTTTGCTTCAGTCTGAGGCCAACATCCCAGGCCATGAAAAGATGGTCTTAGATTCCAGAACTCTGGAGAGCTAACGAAATTTAGATTCTGTGGTTTAGATCATTGCCGTCTTGGGGTCGCGTGGTCATTCTGCAAACCCTCACTATGGACAAGGGATGAGAGATACAGCTGTGGCCAGGCCTGATTGCAGGCTCCCTCCTGGATGCTGGGAGTTGGAGCGGGGAGGGGAGGCGGGAGGAAGAGGCGGGGAGAAGAAGGGGTCCCAGGCTCCTTCTGACCAGGAGTGACAGCGTGAGCCGGGAGGGCGGATCAGAGCTGAGCCGGAAGTGTGCATGGACACGTCCACAAACACCCTGACAATGTGTGCGCTTCCATGGGGGACGTGGAGGAGCTCGGCCCTGGGGTTCTGCGCAGGAGGCTTTGGGTCCCTCCCCGGGCAGCAGCTGTGGGTGTGGCGGGAGCTGCGGGGCCCTGGGGTGGGCTCGGCAGGACCTGGGGCCCGGCAGGACCTGGGGCCTGCGGAGCCGCTCTGAGCCAGCCCGGCCTCTGCACCACAGCCGACAGTGTCACAGTGCTTCCCTGTGTCCTGCGGCCGGGCCATTCCCACAGGGCCCCTGACCGAGGCCACACGCAGGGTCCTGGGGTCTGGCCTGGCAGTGGCCCCACAGGGTCCCCTATGGAGGCTGACAGGCAGGCGTCGGGGGCGTCTGCCCGAGGGCACGGCCCCTGCTCCCTCTGCTTCCCGTCCCCTCTGCGCAGGAAGCCTCCACCCGCGGCCGGCGTGACGTCTGCCCTTCCAGGAGCTTGCTCGGGGATTCTAGCACCCGCGTTCACAAATGCACCTGTTCTGACTTTTATTTTGCAGAACTAGGATTGAAACCAGGGCCTTTGCACCAAGCTCCACCCCCTGCTTTCTTAAACTTCTAAAATTTTGAGACAGCGTCTCACTAAATCACTAAGTGTCCAGACTGGACTCAAACTCACAGTTCTGCTCAGCCTCCCAGAGCACTGCCATTATAGGTGTGCACCACCACACCCAGCTCGTGCTGAGTTTTGCATCTGCCGCTGCTTACAGGGTTGTTCCGCATCAGTATGTACCCTCGGGATAGCACAGCACGATGGGAAGGGCTGGATGCGCTACAGACCCCCCACTCCCCGCAGCTTCCTGAGACCTCGCGCCCCTCGAGCTGGTTCATTCCATCTCCAGCAGGTGCGGACACTGCAGTGATTTGGCTCCGGCGCCCCTGCCCGCTGGCAGCTGAAAGCTTTGGCGGTGAAAGCCCAGGAGTGGATTTTGAGGATTTTGAGGCAGGCTGTCTCCTCCTCCTCGTCCTCCTCCCTCCAAGCAGCCTCCCGTGGCTCCAACCTCTGTGCGCGGCCCCCATTTTCCGGTCTGGGAGCGGCCGCTGCCTCCTCCACCTCCACCCCCAGAGACGAGCTCTCTCCCACCACTGCAGACCCTAGGCCAGCCCGCCGTCCTCATGTTTCTAGGGCTCCGATTTCAGGGGTCTGCGTGAACGTCCAGCATCGTTTAATCTCCTCCCCTCCATCCAGTTCGCTGCGTGGGCTCGCTAGCCAGCGCGTGACGACTGGAGACCTCAGAGGTCACCGGTAAACGGTGGCAGATTCACGCCCCCATTCAGGACTCGGGAGAGCAGGACGTCTCGTTGTTTCTCTGTAGCTGCGTCGTGCGCTCCGCTCTGTCTGCTTAGTGCGTGTCCAACTCGAGCAGAGCCCGCCTCCTGCTGGCGGCTGGACCCCAGCCCATTATGGACCTGTCCCCAGGCTCCAGCGGCTCGGGAAGACCGGGCTGGGCTCTGGATTTGGCTGTCGGTGGCCAGCTGACCCTGCTTGGCTTCTCTGCGTCACCCCAAGCCCGGTGCCCTCTTAACCCGTCTCTTGCTTACACAGGACACAGGAGAATCCCTTCTGTTAATTTGTCCCCAGCTGGGAGGAGCACGTCTCAGCCTCACACCTGGCCCCATCCCGCCTCCAGCTCCTCACATCAGTACCAGCCCACAGCCTGCGCCTCGCCGCCCTGCTGGGTCTCTCGTGGTCTCTAGCGCCCCCTCCCTGGTTCTTGGGGACATGAACCTGGCCCTTATGGTGCAACAGCAAACAGAAACTCCAAAACAGCACCCAGGATTTGGAGGCAGATTTATTTAATGTTGGACCGGCACTGACAGGGGATCAGTTGTTCCTCAAAACGTCAGGCCCCAAAGGCCCAGGGAGGGAGGTTTTCACGGGGTTTCCAGGGGGAGGGGACAGAGGCAGAGTCCTGGGCTGTCTCTGGTTGGTTCTTACAGTGTGCATCACAGAGACCAGCTGCTTCCAGGAGACAGACGCAACCGGAACTGCTACAGGAACTGTTACCTGGGCAACTGAAGTATCCTGGCTGGGGGTGGTGGTGGCACATTTTCTGCTGTGGTGTCCGTGGTCCCGGATGCTCTCCTTGCTTTCCTCCCTTGCCCTGAGCAAGCGTGTTTGTGCTGAGAACAAGCACTGCGGTCAGACACACTCCCCAGCCTGTCTCACACAGGTGTCCTCTCTGTCACCGCTCGGGAGGAGCCCGATTGGCAGACGCGTATGGTACCCTTCGCGGAGATGACCCAGGGGGCCAGCTCGCACCCCTTTGCGTGCTGGGACAGGACCAAGGCCTCTCCCTCCACCAGGGATGCAGGCGTCTTGGGGAGCACAGGGAGGAGGAATCTGGGAGCCACACCACTTTCCCGGGCGTCTCCCCCACAGCGTCCTCTGTCCCTTCTGCTCGTGTTCAATCAGGGAAGAGCGAGCCTCCCAAAGGACGCCAGCATGCTTTTGAAAGAAGATATGTAATCTACAGTGTGTTTTAAAATCCCAGTGCTTAAATGGTTTGTGTTTTCCTTTTTACTGGCTAAACATTAAGCACAGAATACACCTTAATCATTACAACTAAAATTAAAATTGAGAGAGAATAGAGCGTGCCAGCTTAGGCTGCAATGGTGGGGTCAAGAGAAAGAGAAACCAAGTCACC